>OX246749.1:325483-630483 GCA_945910005.1 Isoperla grammatica | reverse complement strand
CTCAACTGTGCACCTGGCTTTAAGCTCTACCAACAAACGTCGGTATCAGGATTGCAAACGTAATCCGGAAATCGTAAAAGCTGTTCACAACTCAATCGTAATTTTCAAATGTTCTTCATTAGGTCTGAAAGGTGTGCAGCTACATACATCACATTACAAAAGTTAATTAAGAAGAACATTATTTGAAAAACGGAAATATTGATTGGAACAAAGAAAAGAAACATTCGTAAGAAAGTGCATCTATGTTCTCTAGACGATGACATATTTTGAATTTCTTTCGGGACAATTTAAACACAGTTTAAAGCAGTTTTAACGGACCGAAAGCGGGTGTCCCGTAAGGTATGTGAACATACCCAATTTTTACTTATTTAAAAACAGATTTTCGGTAAATCTTTTCACGTTTACAAAACAAATTACTAAAGGCTGGTCCTCACAGATTTTTTAAGCATAAGATTTAAGGTTTTAAGACGTTGTTTTAAAAACAACAATGAAAACAACGTCTTAAAACTAAAACTTTGTGTGAACGCCAGTACGTGTTTCCTATGATCCAACTTTACGACTACGCGTTAAACCTTAAATCTTATGCTTAAAAAATCTGTGTGGACCAGCCTTAAGGGTCAGTTTCACCAAACTTTAACCAGGCGATTTTCTTGTAATCGGAGATCAAAAACGGCGCCCGGTAGAAACCACCGTGCGTTTTATATATAATGTTTGTTGAAACCATGGTTACCAATCCGAGATTAGTAAATCGATCGATAAAAAAGTTTGGTGAATTCGGACCTCACTTATTTACAGGCTTACCCAGAGTATGAGTATGAGTGATTAATACACAATGTGAAAACACGCCACGGTACATTCATGTCTAAGCCGGGGCTCGAACCTGCAGTAGCCTCGGTAAACTAGACCAATCGACCGTGGCCAGCTACACAATTAACAATGTGTTGAACACAATGTGTTCTTGTTTCGTTGTTAAAAATACCTAAAACGAATCAAACGTTAAATATAATGTATTTTTCGAACATTTTTTTCTAAATGTCGGGTCTTTATATAGGTAACTTAATTTTGTTTATTTGTTGTGTTCTGGTAATGACCAATGTTGTAGGCTTACACGTCGTTAACCCGGTGAATGTAATGAGCCTTGGGTTTGTGGGTTAACCGCTCGTTTAGCAGGAGTAGGCTACGATCGAAGTCGTTGCCACGCTCCAGTGCTATGTTTACACCTGTCTTGCCAAACGAGCGGCCATTAAAAACAACCCCCAAGAGAAAAAAGGGATTAGACTGGACAAAACCCGGGAATTTCCCTCGGGAATTTCCTTAAAACAAATCACAAGTCGAGAAACTCGATAAATTTAAAAAGAAAAAAAAAAAGTTGTGAAAAAAAGGTAATAACCTGAATCTGTTCCGTTCGTGAATCCCTCATATTAAGATGGATTCCCCCAAAAGTCAAAGAAATCTTAACGACCTTGATCGAGTATCTACAAGGTCATTGAGGTAGGGGTAGTTTCCGACTTACCGGTTTGTCCCTTGCCAAGGGTTTTCTCCAACCGAAAGGGTCCCACATATTGTTGATTTTCACCACCCGTAGAATTTTCCTTCTGCATCCTGATGGACGAGAATAATTTCCCGGCCCGGAAAAACTTCACTCCGTAAACTTTCCACCCGCGCACACGCACACACGCACACTATACTCAGGGTAATTGTTCGTCGTGCACTTTTCCCGTGTTTTCATCATCTTCAAAGTCGGCCCTTTTGTTTGTGATAGTTTTCCAGTCTGGCAGACGGGTTTGTGAGCCAGGAGGCCATATTGTATTGCTGCCCTTGCGCTAGGTGGGGTGCGAACTGCGCCGGCGCACGAGGAAACCCGATAATCAACGCGGGGCGCTGATGCAGAACCGCGCACGATGCAGAACACAGAGGAGAAATGTTGTACTGACACCGTCGCCGCCGAACTCAACAGATCGGGGAAAAGAAAGTGACTACGGCCGTTCTAGGCGCCGGGTGAGGGGGTGGGGGTGGGAGGGGGTCAGTATCACCCCCCCCCCCTCCCGCGCGACCACAGCTGACATCGGACTGTCTCTTTGAGTCACGTGGTCTGTGTGTGTCCTGTGCGTGGAGGGTCGAGGGTTCGATTCGTGGTGGCTGGAGGGTTTGGTTCAGTCGTGATGTGGCTTGGGCTTGTTATAAATTAATTATTCATTCATTCATTCATTCATGCATCCATTCATTCATTCACTCATGGATTCATACATTTATACATTGATTCATTCATTCATAGTCATTCATTCATGCATTCATTCGTTCATTCATTCATTCATTCGTTCATTCATTCATTCATTCATTCATTCATTCATTCATTCATTAAATTTTGTATTTTTGACATTGATAGTTTTTTAATAATACTTTGTTTAAGTATTTATTTATGTGCTTATTTGCTTGTTTGTGTATTTTATATAAATTGTGTGCATGTTTTCTTTGTGTATTTAATGCCAACAACTTCCTTTGAGTTTGCATTTTACCGCCTGTTCCTTGATTCGGAAGTACCTATAATAGTTCTAGTTATCTGACTCACCGACATCATAACACAGTTTGGTCGATAGTTTCATGTGATGGGCCCGTGAAGCTAAAATAGAACTGGTCCTATAAATTCAAAAACCTACGTAGCCAATATTTCAAGATATTAGTCAATTCCAAATAGCTGAATTCTTCTTTTACCCTTCTTTACTAAAAATAAATAAGTTATGCGATATTTGTATGTTTGGTTGGATGGAAGAGAGAACCCACTGGCCTTAATCCCACCTTAAAACAGCCGGTCAATCAATCATAAGGTGACCAGTTCATCAGACGTACCGGTTTGACCGGTACAGTACCGTTATTGGAACACTTGTACCGGTGTCCCGAGAGACTCATTGAAAAGACGTATTTTTACCGGTTTGTAATTTTCGGGGAAAAGATGTCCCGGTATTATGTCAATAAAGACAACGCGGTTGATTTAAACAGGGGGGGGGGGGTCGGAGGGGGTAGCTTACAGTTGCTCTAGCCCTCGACATTCGCAGGCGCTGACTCACACAATCACGCACTCCCTCACTCACAGTCAGCAGAGATTATTCCGTCAACAGGCGGCTGGCGAAATACGACCGGACAAAGGCCTAACATGCCTACAAAAATGTACCCACATTCATTTAAATACTTAATATGTATTAATTACAATTAATATGAATAATGTATTGATATTTATTTTATTAATTAATTCATGATAGAAAACTGTTTTCTGGTCATTTTTGCACGCAAATTTAAATTAAAAATGTTTCACCTCTTTCGCCCCAGACCCCGTCCTTGTGGCCATAGAGTTCGTAATCCTTACACTTTGTTTGCATGTCCCGGTTTGTAATATTCAAATCAATCAATCAATCAATCAATCAATCAATCAATCAATCAACCCCTCAGCAAAAGTTTCTTATCCCCGTTCCTGTATTTCTTTATCATAGGTAAAGAAAGAAAGAAAGAAAGAAAGTAAGTAAAAAGAAATGAATTAACAAAGAAATGTGAACTTATACAAACCAAGATGTAAGACATTAAAATTAAATTTGGAAAAAATAGTTATAATACGAGATAAACTAACCACAAAAGAAAACTACACTAAAACTATACTTACATTGGGTCAGGTGACTTCTCCCAAATAAAACATAAATAATGCCGAAGATTGTCAAGCAAGTGGCTGTCAGCCAATAAGATGAACTCAGACACATCACGCACACTCAAACACCAGCCAAGTGTTTGAAAACCGCAGACACGCAATCGACGCGTGAAGAATGTTTAAAATATTCGTGCTTTGCGCCTGTCGCCTCAGCCGGCATTCTGCGGTACGCGAGCGCATTGCTGGTGGTCTGAACGCAAGGCGCTACTCATTACATTATGCCAACGCTAGAAAATAAAAATAAATTGATAATCAATAGATTCATTTCAAATTTACTGTAAATTCACGATTAAATTGAGAAAAGATAATTTATTACTTTTGGTGCATCCGTATTCAATAAAATTCACAAATAATGATACGATTCACAGGTAATAATATCAAATTTCTTTGCTATTGAGTTGGTGAACCTGTAATAGCGTCAATTGACTCATGAAGGCCACACCCACTCGAACGATGTCATAACTGTGGCATTGTTTATTGTTGGCATTTTTATATAATTTCGCTTTGATTTTTAACTGTAATCTTAAAAATAAGCTGTATTAGCTTATTGTGGGACGCTCTGTGAACTAGTTGCTACGTTCAATTGGTAAGTTGGCCAGGCCCAAGTACACTGCAGCAATATGCAAATATCGAGAATGGGCGCAGCCCCATCAAATCAAGCAGGTGGCTCGGTGGTTTGTTGTTGAAATTGACGTAAGCCTAGGCCTACACCCTGTTCGACTAGAGGCTTTATTTATCACCCTTTTAGCCGTTTTGTTTAGATTCTTGGCATAGGGTTAGGGCCTAGGCTTTACCTAGGCCTAGTTAACTTTTGAGCCTGGCTTAGGCCTAGGCCTAAGCATCCACCTGTTAGGTTCTAGGCCACATGTTATGAAGTCATTTACGCTTTTCGTGTAAATCCTGACTCTATTTTAAGCATATCCTCTGGTAGAAGTGCTTGGAAAATGGCATTTTTAGCTTTTGTATATGCCCTAGGTCTATATATATTAAGGTTGCCCATCGACATCGATTAATCGATTAATAATCGATGTCGATGCAAATTTGCGACATCGATTTTTTTTTCATAAATCGAATCGTTTTTTACACAATAAAATAATAATAATACAAACAAAATCTGTACTCCGCTCGTCGACAATGTTACAACACAACATCAACTTACCAGAAGGTTTTGCGTTTTGATAGTTTTTCTTTTAGTTTTTACATAGTTCAAGGAACTTTTTCTTCCGATGTCGATTATTTCATGTTTGATGTCGATGTCGAAAAATTTCCGACATCGCGATGTGACATCGATGTTTTGATTTCGATGTCGATGTTGTAATTTAACATCGATGGGCAACCTTAATATATATGCCCTAGGTCTATATTATAACGTTGGCCCAACGTAAGTATTAAATCTTGCTTACGACATGGGCTGAGTCCAATCCCACCAACTTAATTTTCTCCTCCCATCTAATTGAAACAGATCCGTTACGGATAATTTACTATCATCGGTTGGTTACCTGGAACGTCCGCAGAATAAAGAGTGGCGACTTGCGTATAGTCTCACGTTATTGTAGGGATGGGATTTGACCGGTCAAATTCAATTTTGGTCATTTGACGGTCAATTGACGGTCATTTGACCGTCAATTGACCGTCAAATACAAAACATTCAAAAAAGTAAAATCCATACACCTGTGACTGTAAAATTAAAATATATGTAGGCCTGCATTTACTAGGGTTGCCGGATTAATCGATTACATTTTGATTAGAATATTTTATTTAACAATACATGTCAGCATGATTCCGATTCAGCGTATTCATTCAGATCAGCTGGCCACCAGTAAACACAATATGATTTTGCGTATTTAGGCCTTCTGTTTCAGTTTGTATTTAGTATTTATTGATTATTAAATAAATTATTATTGAGTAATATTTAATCGATTATTATTGCTTATATATATCACAGGACCCAATTGAGGGGACTGTGACATAACACGCAGACAAACAACGTGTTGCTAGGCAACTCCATTGTTGTATCTTTCTTTGATTGGTGCACATTCAATGTTTGTCCGGAACAAAACACGGCAACATGGCTATTTTTGGAATTAGGTCCTGTGCTATAGGCCTAGGGTACGCACAACACCAAAACACAACAATGAAACAAATGAATTGAACCGATGGACAAACAAGCTGTCAAAAAAAAATATGAAGTTCTGAAGTTGGAAAAAACAAACGTCAGAACGTTTACAAACTTTCAGATAGTTGCTTTCCATTACTGAACATAAATTTTAACTGGCGAGCAGTTACTGTCGTTACAACTAATTGTTTCTCCTCATTATTTGCAAAGATATTACTTTGACACCTTGTTGTTTGTCCACCAGTTCAATTCATTTATTCCATTTTTGCAGTTCGGCTGTTACGTCAGTTGTGCGTACCCTATTGATTGACATTTTTTGTTGGTCATTCCACAGCCCTCTTATACACTTGTTGTTGTTGTTGTTGTTGTTGTTATTATTATTTCAGTTTCAATATCACATGTAGGCCTACAATACAATACAATACAACATTCAGCAGTTAAGCTGCATGTTATTAGCAAGTTTTGTGTTATGGTCAATTGACCAGTCAATTGACCAAAAGTATTTGACCGGTCAAATGACCAGTCAATTGACCGGTCAATTGACTGGTCAATTGACATCGTGCAACCCTACGTTATTGTGTTGTCAGAATCCACGATGAACTTCGGCCGCAAGACCCCGAGCATGGGGACTCCATCGATCTACTCTCACGTTACGAGTCGATCCACCGCCAACCTGAAGAGCTCTCGGTCCATGAGATCGATCCGTCTGCCCTGGTACCAACGTCCGTTAGTGCAGGACGCCATTATACTGGACATTCAGCGGGCCGCACTGCTCACCGGCTTCTACTCGATGGTGAGTTTCTTGCACACGCAACGTCTACGGGAGACCATATCACAGCAGCGCTGTGAGCGTTCTTACTCGATACAGGTGGCTGTGGGACGGACGGCTTTACCTTACCCTTGCCCGAAATGTGTGGTAACTATCATTGCACCAACCATAATACTTGGGTTTCACTTGTTTTTGTATTCTTTAGCTGATTTTTAATTTTACATAAACATTTACCGGTAGCTTAAGGATTATATCTAAACTAACAATATCTGTAAAGAATTGATTAGTGAGATAAGACTTTTAGCACTTAACTCAAGTTGAGGCTAGGCCTACGCTAGTATATAATATGTAAATTGACCCCGTTGTACAAGCTCTGACCTGTATATCTCTCTCCCCGCCGTACAAGCTCTGACCTGTATATTGTCTCCCCGCTGTATAAGCTCTGACCTGTATATTGTCTCCCCGCTGTACAACCTCTGACCTGTATATTGTCTCCCCGCACAGCTGCTGAGCGTGTTCACCATCTTCACGGCAATGTTCGACATATACTGCCTGGCCGAGGCGACGCCTGGCTCAACTCACTACGGCTACTACATCATCAGCTTTGAGTTTGTCTACGTGGGCAACATGCACGGTATGTCTTATTCCCGCACTACTTCATAGAGTCCATCGTGCATCTAGCCATCCAGTAGGTAGCTTTCAATAGATGTCACGTAGCGGCCATTATGAGGTACACATTGCTTGTTTACATTTGTCCTGTCAAGAGAAGACACATAGGTTATCCAGGAAATATCACAGTTTCAAGCTGTATAGATTGATGTGTGCAGGTAAAAGTTCAAGAAAATGATAACGCATGCAAATGATTGTCTTCAAACAGAGTTTACGCGTTCTTATTTTGTTTTCAGTCATAATACGGAACCTTTGTTTGAAAACAGTTGATGTGTCAGTCAAAGGACATCTGCAATATTGCAACAATGCAGTGTCGGAAGAACGTAAACAAATGTTTACAGAGTACCTCAGTATGGCTACCCTACGAGGTAGGCCCTACCGGAAATGACGTTATTGCATACTCCCTATAGATCTCGTGCCTCCCACTCATTTCTGTCCATGCATTTCCGCATCCGGTACATCTCTCTTACTATAAATACTGTTTTGATACAGTTGAATATTTAAAACGTTAAAACACGTTCTTGTTTGCCACATCTGAACATATTCTTTCGCGACGTTCCGCATCACCGGACGCAATTAACCACGTGCACGTCGTTCTTTGTTCCAGTTCGCAACGCGTTGATCGTGTTTGCGTTGTTCTCCATCATCGGCGCGTGTGCGATGTTCGTCACTTCGATCATGCTCATCATCGCGCTCAGGAAGGTAAGTCGTGACATGTACAAATACATTTTAAATAGATACAAAATAAATTAGGCCTACTCTGTATTTACAAATAACCCACTTGGTTATAATTATCAATAATTATGTTTTATATAGTTATAATTATTGTGTTTAATTGTTTTTTAATGAAAAAATCTGTCAAAGCTGGTGATTTTTTAAGTTGGTTTTGAACCGGATTCTAATTTTTAATGTATTTTCCACCTTGGAAAGCGGAGCGGCAAATAGCCACATCAAGCTACTCAGCACTGCGGGGGTGGACCGTTTATCGGCCTAACTATCGTGTTTAGTTTTCCACCTGTCAATCAGCCCTAGTCCCCTGCCTGATCTTGCCATCCCTTTGTATTTACATTTTCGGAGTAAACGTTCGTGTATCGTAAAAGCTCAAACTTGTTAGTTTGGTTAGCCACCCTGTTCGCTTACAATGAGGCAGACAACTGACCGCGGGGTGGTGGCGACAAGCAGTAACTCATCCCTTCCAGTCGTCAACCGCGTTTTGACACCTCTCGTGACAACTCGATGGCTTTGAGAGCGCTGTTTACCACTCCGCTTTTCAAGGTGGACTATAGTATAGGTTCAAAGTAATTCCTACGTATGAGTGTATGAAAGAAGGCTAATAAATATCATTATCGATATATAAAACCTAGTAGTTGGATTATACACTGTTCCTTGTCAAGATCAAAGAATTAAAACGCAATATTTCGAGCCCTAATCAGAGCTCTTTGACGGGCGAAATTTCACTAAAGTGTGATCAGATCAGAGCGAAGAGCTCTGACTAGGGCTCGAAATATTGCGTTTTAATTCTTTGATCTTGACAAGGCACAGTGTATAGTCCAACTACTAGGTTTTATATAACGTTTACCTGTTCTACTATGTTTCCGTCTTTTAATTAACGATCGTTATCGATGCTCGAGTGCTCTCGTCCCGCAGGAACACGAGAAGCGCATCCTGCCGTGGGTCTACTGCTCGGCCGTCTTCACCCTCTTCCGACTCTTCGCGTTCCTCTTCTTCTCCATCGTCAACGACCTCATCTTCGGCTACAACATCGCGATGTGTCTCCTGTGGATCCTGTTCAGCGTTCTCTCCGTCTACGGCTGGGTCATCGTCTACTCGCTCTACCTCGAGCTGTCGGACCTGACGAAGCTCGAGGATCTCGCGCATCTCAGGGTGAGTCTCGGGGTTTCCCATTCAACCTCTTAAGAGCGAAGGATACGTCTATGTCAAAAACCGCAGAAAATGTTCATTTTTTAATTATATCTCAAGATTGAAACACAAAATCGAAAATCTGAGAAACCATAGTGATGTGGTTTGGTAAGCCCTACAGTTTGAATGATAAATGTATTTAACGTTATAATCAGTATGACTGTGATAAGGATTTCCTTAGCAATTTAAGGAAATCGTTATCACAGTCATAATGATTATAACGTTAAATACATTTATCATGTGAATTTGTGTAAGTTTGCCTAACGGCTGGTTTGAGCTTGGGGGGAAGGATAGGAAGGAACCAACAGCTTACCTGGTAGTAGTTGCGGCCTTCGGAGTAGATAGAAACACAAAAAGATATATACAAAACGTCGAGACGGTTTCGGCCTGACGTGGCCTTGATCACCCGACGAAGGTGGAGGAAAGACCCTATCTACTCCGAAGGCCGCAACTACTACCAGGTAAGCTGTTGGTTCCTTCCTATCCTTCCCCCCAAATACATTTATCATTCAGTCTGTAGGGCTGACTAAACCACAGCGCTATGATTTCTCCGATTTTCGATTTTGTGTTTCAATCTTGAGATGTAATTAAACAATGAACATTTTCTGCGGTTTTTGACGTAGAGGTATCCTTCGCTCTTAACTACTCACAACTCACAATAGCCCGAGTTAGTATCACCATGAACTTATAATTCACCATCGCAAAGCTGAGATACGCTTCCTAGCGGGAAAACTTGTCCGTCCCTAGAGCCGAGGAGTTTTAACGTTGCACGCGCGTCGTCTTGCTTTGTGCATATTGGCCGATGTTACAATCGTTTGTAAACAAAGACGACCAAAAGTATCCGTTGTTGCCACCATGCTAGATAATGACCTCATGATAATTCGTCCTCGAGAGAGCGAATAGTAACTTCATTACTGAACCTGAATCAGCTAGTAAATCAACGTCTCACTGAAATGGCCACTGAAGTCGGCGGTGGGCGACCATTTTAGCACTCAACTTTCGGATTCTGACATTGTTCACATTGTTGATGTGACTGTTGATGTGTCGTTGATGGCCGACAATATACAAAACCGGAAATGAGAATTTAGCAGACGCGTTTTCCAACCATGTTGCACGTCCAGATAGTTTGTAAGTCCGTGGATTTTCCTGTCCCTATATTTACGCTCTCTCTCTCGTGTTGCAGATGGGAACGATGGCGTCGCTCAACGCCTCCACGACTCACTCGATCGCCGGCTCGCGGCCCACAACGCCGCACAGCACCGTCTCTACAGCGCCGGTCATGTAGGCCTGGCGTTGCCCAGCGATAGAAGGTACCTACGTCTTGTAGCGTTGTAGCGTTCAAGTTCAAAGAATCGTGTGAAAGAACTGAGACTTGGTGCACGTTCGAACAGGAACATTTTAAGTAAAAAAATTGTTAGTTAAAACTATTTTAAACATTTTGTTTTTTGTAATTTAAAAATAATAAAAAAAAAAATCTGTTTTACGTACTAAATTGTCACCGTGTTGTTTTCCAGTTGAAGAGGGACACAACGAATCTGAGACGTGATGACGTGACGCTCACTTTGCCGGGGGGAAGAAAAACGCCCGTCAAGCCAGTAACCGCCTTCTGTCGATTAGACGGACGGAGAAGATGCAGCCACCGTTGCAATGGAGAATCAACTCGTTAAGTTTTAAAATTATGATTATAATAATGGTTGGAAAGCAACTGTTGCCAACCTCGTCGTAGTTTACTCAGAACATTCCGTCCCGAGAGAAATGAATCTCGCAGAGTCTAGATCTCTCGCCAAACGGCTCGAACGTTGGTCTTTTCAACAAGTCTGTCAATGTTGTTAGGAAATTAGGTGTTTTTTTAAAAATAGAATTAGTTTTGTACATTCTGGTAGGTTTCCGAGTTTTTCTCTGTCGCAACCGACGCGGAAACGTTTGTATTATTCACCAAGATGGTTATTTTTAGGGTGTAGAAACCTTTTTGAGTAGTTTTCGAATAGCGATCCGGGTTTTGGTCGCCGCTCGGAGTTCACGTAACATTATAGAACAGTATAGACGAGGGGAGGCAACACACCTTCTGATCTGGGCACTTTGATTAGGTAGGACGCCGATAAAAATGTCGATGTTAAATACATTGGAACCTCGATTATACGTTTTCCAAGGGCCAAACCGAAAAAAACGTATAAGTACAAAAAACGTATAACTACAATTACATTTGTTTTCGTTTGTAATGAGAGGAGATGGTGATTCTCTGCAGTCTCCTCTTTCTGCAGTACAAAAATTCCCTTCACGGTGTGTTCTAGCGCACGTAGAAGCGAGGGGGGGGGGGTTGAAATGGTGCTTAGGCCTAAATATATATTTTACATGTTGCGTCGTGAAAATCGTCGTTTTTATTTCGAATAGTCCCGACCGAAAGTGATATCTAAATCATTTTATTCCAAATATCGTTGCTCGCCGTACCATTTTTCAGCATCGAACGCTTTATTTTTCCCGTCCCAGATCAATATTTACCTCGATTAATCGTTTTTCGGTTATAAATGTCAACGCGGAAACAAGTTTCAGCGACCGTAAGTAAGTGTTTTTTGGACGCGACTGTACGGCCGCGCGTCACCGGGAGACCGCTATCACGGGCTGGCGGCAGCTGTCTGCTCAGCGCCCGCGAGGGATGTATCACACAGCGCCCGCGCTCGGCCCGCAGGCCTATTACGTCGGCAAGGTCGGGGGCACGGATAATTATTTTAAATCAACAAATTGATGAAACGATCAGATCAATACGTGAAATGTTACTATAAAATCAGAGGATAGTAATAAAACAACAAATCGACAAAACAAGCCATTATGAACACGTAGAATCAATTTAAAAACACCAACAAACTTGGAACAATCTGCATGGACAGACGCTCTGTGAAACGTAGTATGGTGGGAGGGGTAAGGGGCTGGCGCTATACGATGCCTCGGGGCTTGGGCTACCTGCCAAGAGCCGGACGTGAGCAAGGGTAGCGAATGGGAGGAGGGGAGGGGGCGAGGTGGGGTGACCGCTTGACAATAACAACATTCCATTCTCGCGCATTCACAGCTGCATATCCCGAACGAGATAAAGCTTGCGCTTCCAGGAAGTGATTTCTGATGACAAATAAAACCAATTAGCGTATAATCGCTACTAAGATGTCTGGGGGGAACAATTTCTGTCGCGTATAACCGAAAATAACGTATAACCAAATAACGTATAATTAAATTATTTTAACATTGATTCTTATGGGAAAGGGCCGGGACCATATGGAAATCACGTATAAATACAAAAAACGTATAAGTACAAAACGTATAATCGATGCTCCACTGTAGTGTAAATCCAAAATATCAATTTTGTAAAAATTGGTCTTTGCACAATTTTAAAACTAATGAGTAATAACAGAGTTTCCTTTACTTTTGTAAGTAAAATTAAATTATCATATTGATCTAAAACTGTTCATTAACTGTTTAATTCTGACAGAATTAGTCACCTAGGCCTAACAATGATTTCATGTCCAGTTATCTCGTGATGATTATCTGTAAACTTTTCATACTGAATATTATCTTGTCTAGATGATAGTGAAATTTTTATATTTTTATGTTCAGACTTTAGTGTATAATTTGTAAGAGAATATGTATTATAGTATTCCCTATTGTTTTTCCCTGTGTTTCCCCATTTCAGTGTTGGGGAAAGAACCTTTTAAAAAATAACATGTTCTTTATATCATGTTCTTACTTCTGTTTGTTTGTATGGAAAACTCCAACTATTGTTAATATTTAGGCCTATAGACATAACTAATAATTAATATAATTGCAACATTTTCCCGCAACAGAAATAAACTTATGCTAACGATAGACGATCGAGAAAATCGCGCGAGTTGGCTCGCGTGAGAATCTCGCTATGAGTAGGCCCACACTTGATAACATGCAACTCGCCAACTTCCTGATAGACGGTTGAGCCAACTCGCGCGAGTTGAAAAAATGTCCAACAATTCCAACTAGTTAGCGAGAAAAGTTAGCGAGCCCCAATCAGAGATCGCCGTAGTATCACGTGATCATTGATGCGAGAGATGTCTACAAACTACACTGTTAGTACTATTTATGGTTGTCAAAGCCCGCGAAGAATGTAAACATTGTACCCATAACCTATGATTATGAATAATACTCGATGTACTTTAAGAACACTTTACTCGATGTACTGCTCTCGCAATGACAAGAAAAATTGCAATTGCTGCGGCCAATATGTTTAGAATTATAATAACTCGAAAGAAGGCAATAAAAATAAAAGTAAAACAGATGAGAAAGAATCTTTTCCAATGTGCGTTGATGAAGTAGAAAACAACGCATAGGCGTACTACGACGGCAACTATTGTAACTAGTGAGTTTACAATATCACACCAACAGGTACCACTGCTGTCAAACGATTTCTGTTGAACGTGTATCAGCGATGGTAATAAACTCTCGCGAGCCAACTCGCGCGATTTTCTCGATCGTCTATCGTCAGCATTACTGGTAGTTCGTATCATAGATGTACTTGAAAAAAATGAAAGGTACCAAAAGAAATTCAACTTCTTAAAAATTAATTATTTCAATGGAGAACTAAACTTTTATGAAATTAATTCTAAAAACAACTTCCCCAACACTCCCTATTGTAACCTGCAGCAGCCTTGAAAGATAAAGCACTTGTTTTATGACTGTACAAAGTATTAACAATTACAATATTATCCGTCCAATAGCGTTTATTGCAGCAAAATGTAACGAGACAAAACCTTAGGACGTATCTCGCTGCTTATATTTTTTACTATGAATAAAGTATGACTGTACCATTTTGCAATTGTCTCTCTTATTACCTACCACATTGTATCTTTGAGTAGAACGTACCCAACAGCTTACCTTCGTGTGAGAGTCTATTTCAGAGTTGAAAGTGTACATTCTAGACACACATTAAAAAATGTAATGTCTCCAATGTTTACTTTCAACTCTCAAATGTGTCATTTAACACAAAGGTAAGCTGTTGGTTCCTATCCCTACGTTCTACTTATCCCGATTCAGATTGGCGTCTATCAACGTCTGTATCGTTGTTAATTTAGGCCCGGTTGCGCCAAACTTTCAGTCCCAAGCGAGACTGGCCTTTAAGAGATTTTCTCTGAACAAACCTGGTGACTGGAATAAGTCACCAGCAAACACTGTGACCCCTACTATTGTGACTAATAACGAGGGACTGACTACAAGTATGCTCGTCATGAACGAGGTTAGATTCAAGTTCTCAAATGATTAATTTATATTTTTATTTTACAGTTGTGATTCAGCCACAATATGGTCACCAAACCATTAGAAAAAAACAATAAATACAATACACAGTACGTCTAAACCTAATACAATAATAATAAATCGAACAAAATAACAATGTGACATTATACAAGAGATAAAAAAAAACATTTGTTACCAGAATTCATTACCTGCCGTGCCCGGCAGACGTGCAAAAATACTCAAATTACAAACCAACTCCCTTCAAGACGATTCGGAATTCAGAACTAGTTAACTACGTGAAATTCGAAACGTGTTTGCAAGGGGACATAAAAGTCGACGAGCTTCGCTAGGTTTAAGCCTACAAAATTACGAATGTAATGTATGTGTACCGAACCTCCTTCAGGGCATTGACAGACCTCGTTATTTTCTATCCGGCGGTGCGGCTAGTAACCTAGTCCGGGGGCGGCGTGGCTAGTAACCCAGCTTCTCGTCCTGCCGTCCCCACTCTGGTCCGGGGGCGGCACCACGTGGAGTAGAGACCGGGGGCGGCGCAGCTAGTAACCCAGCTTCTCGTCCTGCCGTCCCCACTCTGGTCCGGGGGCGGCACCACGTGGAGTAGAGACCGGGGGCGGCACCCACGTGGAGTAGAGACCGGGGGCGGCGCGGCTAGTAACCCAGCTTCTCGTTGAGGCTGGTCCTGCCGTCCCCACTCTGGTCCGGGGGCGGCACCCACGTGGAGTAGAGACCGGGGGCGGCGCGGCTAGTAACCCAGCTTCTTGTTGAGGCTGGTCCTGCCGTCCCCACTCTGGTCCGGGGGCGGCACCCACGTGGAGTAGAGACCGGGGGCGGCGCGGCTAGTAACCCAGCTTCTCGTTGAGGCTGGTCCTGCCGTCCCCACTCTGGTCCGGGGGCGGCACCCACGTGGAGTAGAGACCGGGGGCGGCGCGGCTAGTAACCCAGCTTCTCGTTGAGCCTGGTCCTGCCGTCCCCACTCTGGTCCGGGGGCGGCACCACGTGGAGTAGAGACCGGGGGCGGCGCGGCTAGTAACCCAGCTTCTTGTTGAGGCTGGTCCTGCCGTCCCCACTCTGGTCCGGGGGCGGCACCCACGTGGAGTAGAGACCGGGGGCGGCGCGGCTAGTAACCCAGCTTCTCGTTGAGGCTGGTCCTGCCGTCCCCACTCTGGTCCGGGGGCGGCACCCACGTGGAGTAGAGACCGGGGGCGGCGCGGCTAGTAACCCAGCTTCTCGTTGAGGCTGGTCCTGCCGTCCCCACTCTGGTCCGGGGGCGGCACCACGTGGAGTAGAGACCGGGGGCGGCGCGGCTAGTAACCCAGCTTCTCGTTGAGGCTGGTCCTGCCGTCCCCACTCTGGTCCGGGGGCGGCACCACGTGGAGTAGAGACCGGGGGCGGCGCGGCTAGTAACCCAGCTTCTCGTTGAGGCTGGTCCTGCCGTCCCCACTCTGGTCCGGGGGCGGCACCCACGTGGAGTAGAGACCGGGGGCGGCGCGGCTAGTAACCCAGCTTCTCGTTGAGGCTGGTCCTGCCGTCCCCACTCTGGTCCGGGGGCGGCACCACGTGGAGTAGAGACCGGGGGCGGCGCGGCTAGTAACCCAGCTTCTCGTTGAGGCTGGTCCTGCCGTCCCCACTCTGGTCCGGGGGCGGCACCCACGTGGAGTAGAGACCGGGGGCGGCGCGGCTAGTAACCCAGCTTCTCGTTGAGGCTGGTCCTGCCGTCCCCACTCTGGTCCGGGGGCGGCACCACGTGGAGTAGAGACCGGGGGCGGCACCACGTGGAGTAGAGACCGGGGGCGGCGCGGCTAGTAACCCAGCTTCTCGTTGAGGCTGGTCCTGCCGTCCCCACTCTGGTCCGGGGGCGGCACCACGTAGAGTAGAGACCGGGGGCGGCGCGGCTAGTAACCCAGCTTCTCGTTGAGGCTGGTCCTGCCGTCCCCACTCTGGTCCGGGGGCGGCACCACGTGGAGTAGAGACCGGGGGCGGCGCGGCTAGTAACCCAGCTTCTCGTCCTGCCGTCCCCACTCTGGTCCGGGGGCGGCACCACGTGGAGTAGAGACCGGGGGCGGCGCGGCTAGTAACCCAGCTTCTCGTTGAGGCTGGTCCTGCCGTCCCCACTCTGGTCCGGGGGCGGCACCACGTGGAGTAGAGACCAAGGGCGGCGCGGCTAGTAACCCAGCTTCTCGTTGAGGCTGGTCCTGCCGTCCCCACTCTGGTCCGGGGGCGGCACCCACGTGGAGTAGAGACCGGGGGCGGCGCGGCTAGTAACCCAGCTTCTCGTTGAGGCTGGTCCTGCCGTCCCCACTCTGGTCCGGGGGCGGCACCACGTGGAGTAGAGACCGGGGGCGGCGCGGCTAGTAACCCAGCTTCTCGTTGAGGCTGGTCCTGCCGTCCCCACTCTGGTCCGGGGGCGGCACCCACGTGGAGTAGAGACCGGGGGCGGACGCGATCACTTCGCTCCACTCCGCGTTGGACTCTTTCCTCACCTGAAACACGACTCATCGTTGGAAGCTGCGTGAACACAATTGCAACGCAACATCCCTCACCCTCAATATTAGTGAGAAATTATGAGTTACCCGGTAATTAGCCATGGACTTGTTTCAATTATGAAACTGTAAACAATGGCACGCACTTGTTGAACGTAGTTGCTGAACTTTTAATAGGTCTTGTCTTGTGTACGTACATATTAATTGGAATTCAGAAAAAAACTGTTAAACCAACGCACAGATGAAATGTAAATTTTTTTTTTTAAATATCAAATTGGCATCAATGCCGATAACTTACCTTGGCGTTTCTCTGCATCATTCTCATGCGGTTCCTCTTTTTCCTCCGTTCTGTTTCCTTCTCAGTCGGCACCTTTGTCGCTGGTTCTTCCTCCCCTTCTTCTTCTTCTTGTTCTTGTTCTTGTGGGACTTCCGTTCGCGTCTTCTCTTCACTCTCGACCTTTGACCTGTCGGTGGACATACGTCTTGTCAGCATTAGTTATTTTAAATGTAGTATTTTGTTTCATTTATTGTTTATTTTCATCAAAACATTGAACATGAGGGGGTTTCTTGCACTTATAATAGAAAATTATGTGCACATATTCATATTCATTCAATTGTGACCACTTGAAAGGGTTAGAATCTAAACTAAATCTCTCAGAAATGGGAACATCTTATTTTTTGTAAAAATTGCATAAATGCAAAATTTTTCTAGCGTTTTCAACAATACATGTTCATCAGTTTAGCATCTTAAACCTTTTTCCCCCCATTTATGCTAAGGTGGCTTCTTCAGCCATTCTTGTTTCTAACAATCCATTATAAAATGGCTTCCTTTTCTCGCCTCCTCGTATCATCGGCCAGGGAGTCAATATAAAACGAACGTTAAGGGCGGCACATCGCTAAGAGATGCGCTCCGTCTCGGTCTTCTGAACTATTCAATTTGCACGTTTCCGATTCGTTAGTGATGTTTAATGCTCGGTTTACACACGGGTCTAAGGATTAAGGTTTAAAGTTGAAGCATGCTAAATACATTATAGTGTTCACACACGGTCGCCAGGTCTAAGGATTTAAGAAGTTGGCCAACTTTCAACTCTTAGACCCTGGGGATTTAATATTCTTAGACCCAACCAATCAGAAGCGGCGACGTCACTATCGTTTGCCAATCGGAGAGCGACTGCATCAGTAAAATTATTAAATTATTCAGAGTTTATCGGTGTTTAGCAAAGATCTATGTGAACCGAGAGGCTTAGTCCTGGATATTAAAACCTTAAACCTAGACTTTAAAAATCTGTGTAAACGCACCATAAACGGTTTAGTTGCTAAAAACGCTAAAAAAAACCTATCCGTACCTGTCTGGCACTGTCGGCCGCGTATCCGGGACCCTTTCGACTTCCGCCCCTCGACTTTCTTTCGCCTCCGTCGTTGCGTCCTCCTCCTCGTCATCGTCCTCCTCCTCCTCCGGCTGTTCCGTGTCCCTCCCTCGGACGGAGGCCGCCTCCACCCTGGGCGGCGCCCGGCCGTGCTTGGACCGGATCTGTCGCCGAGCCTTGCCGAGTATCGCCGACATCTTGCTCTCGGGCGTCGCCAACGTCGGCGGGGCGTCGCCGACCGGCGGCCTCAGTTCCGGCAGGTCGGCGGGCCGGGCCACGTTGACGAGCTTGCGCACTCGGGCCTCCTCGGCCTTCAGGGCCGTCAGCGACGACTGGAAGCAAGAACAGTTTTGAATAAATAAATATATTAATTTATTTAAGACAGCGTGGAGAATAGGGGAAGATCATGGAACGAAGTTGAAGCAGAAAGACTATGGGAAAACCGTGAGAGATGGAGCTGGAACTACTAAACAGCCCTCCGGTAACGGAAGAAGTGATCGAGGAAAAGCTTTTTGTGTAGACATTGTCTCTACAGGACACGTCGAAAGTGTGTCAGTACCTTCAGCTTGGATATGAGCAGCTTGTGTGTGTGTGTGTGTGTGTGCGTGTGTGTGTGTGTAAGTGTGTGTCAATACCTTCAGCTTGGATATGAGCAGCTTGTCGGTGACGCCGCTGGAAAGGTTCTTCATGAACGCGTCCAGTTCGTCCTCGTTCTCGGAACGTTCGCTCTTGGTCCGGACGTTCCTCGTCGTGGCGTTCTTCCACTTGCGTTCCGCATCCCTTAGTTCCTCGCACACGCGCTCGTGCTGCTCCACCTGGCGTAGCAACAAGGGTCACAACTCCATTCATTCATTCTTTCAAAGACATAACTATTAATTACCTATTTGAAATTTGAATCTTTGAAATATTTTTTATAAATTTAAGTTTTGTATTTCCAATTTTTAGGGTAACATTTGTTTATGTGTTTGAAAGACCCAGTAGTATTACTATAAAAGAACATTAAACTTCTATTATTTGAATAACTTTGCATTACAAAACGTAAATTGTTAATATGATACGTGTACATATTGGTAATCTTACCAAAAACACAGAAAACACATTATACAATCATGATATTGAACAACGTACCAGGGCCATGGCAAGTGGGCAACGTACCAGGGTCTGGTAAGTGGGCAACGTACCAGTGCTTGGTAAGTGGGCAACGTACCAGTGTCTGGTAAGTGTGCAACATACCAGGGTCTGGTAAGTGGGCAACGTACCAGTGTCTGGTAAGTGGGCAACGTACCAGTGTCTGGTAAGTGGGCAACGTACCAGTGTCTGGTAAGTGTGCAAGGTACCAGGGTCTGGTAAGTGGGCAACGTACCAGTGTCTGGTAAGTGGGCAACGTACCAGGGTCTGGTAAGTGGGCAACGTACCAGTGTCTGGTAAGTGGGCAACGTACCAGTGTCTGGTAAGTGGGCAACGTACCAGTGTCTGGTAAGTGTGCAACATACCAGGGTCTGGTAAGTGGGCAACGTACCAGTGTCTGGTAAGTGGGCAACATACCAGTGTCTGGTAAGTGTGCAAGGTACCAGGGTCTGGTAAGTGGGCAACGTACCAGGGTCTGGTAAGTGGGCAACGTACCGGGGTCTGGTAAGTGGGCAACGTACCAGTGTCTGGTAAGTGGGCAATGTACCAGGGTCTGGTAAGTGGGCAACGTACCAGGGTCTGGTAAGTGGGCAACGTACCAGGGTCTGGTAAGTGGGCAACGTACCAGGGTCTGGTAAGTGGGCAACGTACCAGTGTCTGGTAAGTGGGCAACATACCAGTGTCTGGTAAGTGTGCAAGGTACCAGTGTCTGGTAAGTGGGCAATGTACCAGGGTCTGGTAAGTGGGCAACGTACCAGGGTCTGGTAAGTGTGCAACGTACCAGGGTCTGGTAAGTGTGCAACGTACCAGGGTCTGGTAAGTGTGCAACGTACCAGGGTCTGGTAAGTGTGCAACGTACCAGGGTCTGGTAAGTGTGCAACGTACCAGGGTCTGGTAAGTGTGCAACGTACCAGGGTCTGGTAAGTGTGCAACGTACCAGGGTCTGGTAAGTGTGCAACGTACCAGGGTCTGGTAAGTGTGCAACGTACCAGGGTCTGGTAAGTGTGCAACGTACCAGGGTCTGGTAAGTGGGCAACATACCAGGGTCTGGTAAGTGGGCAACGTACCAGGGTCTGGTAAGTGGGCAACGTACCAGTGTCTCGTAAGTGTGCAACGTACCAGTGTCTCGTAAGTGGGCAACGTACCAGGGTCTGGTAAGTGTGCAACGTACCAGGGTCTGGTAAGTGAGGACCTCCCTACGTCCGGCCGCCCTCATGCGCGACTGTCTCTTCTGCTCCACGGAGCCCGTCCGGTCGAGGAAAGTGTCCTCGTCGCTGTCGTAGAAGTCTTCCGAGGCCCAGTCGCGAGCCTTGCGCTTCTTGCTCTCTGTCACACACACGTCAAAGAGTAAAACTACAGAACTCTAGATGGGTGTATCACTGTTCTTCTTGTATTTTAATTCTATATTATTATACCTACAACTTTCAGAAGAATAGATGTATAGATGTACATTTTCAATTTTAAAATAAGTTAAAAACAATTGATTTTTGAACAGTGTGCTTGTCATCACAATTTTCATTCTTCCAGAATTGTAAATAAGTATGTAGAACAGGGAGCATCTGCTGAGATGTCCAAGTCTTAAAGACGAAGTAGATGCCCTTCCACCTGGCATGAGCTATGAGGAAAAGGAAGGGTCCTGTCTCTACTGGAAAACCAGAAAATGCATGACGGCCCAGTAAGCCAAAAATGAAGGCATAGGAGAAGAAGAGGAAGTATGTAGACCCTACCGCTGTGCGTACAAAGCGCGGCCTGTACTGTACGTACCGTGCGTGGCCTGTCTGAGAAGCCCGTATCGGTCTAGGATCCTGCATGCCTCCAGGGCACACTGAACCACCGCCTCCTTCTTCTTGCCCTGAACCACGGCCTCCGCCATGACCACTCCGTTGCGAGCGCTCGCCACAGGCAACCTGGGCACACGTTTCATTTTACGTTACATTTCATTTTTATTTTGTACTATTAGTTAGTTAATTAATCGAACGATGTGCTTTATTAGTCAAAACTGTGAATGCTAAATGGGAGAAAGTTGAATGTCAATGTAACTTGGCAAACTTTTCATATAGGTTTTGTGTGTATCTAATTGTTTTCAAAATTTTGTCATGAAAAAAGTGTCATAATTAATTTAAAAGACGAACCACAAACTGTGGCGAGACGAGGTGCTCAAAGGGCCGGACAAATCATGGACAAGAAAGGTGGCAACAGCGCAGTTTCGGCTGGCCACAGGACACGATGTCCTGCAGCACCACTTGAGTCGATTTCAAATAACAAAGGAACCAGCATTTTGCAAATTATGTACCTACATTAGGTTTTCAGGACAGAGCGCATCTCTTCAGCTGTGCCGCGTTTAAATCTGACATTGACGCCTTGCCAAATAACCTGAGCGGGCCAGAAAAGGAAGCACATATTTATTGGATAGCTAGGAAGAAAAATGATTGAAAAATCAAATTTTCGGCATAGGATAAAAAAAAAATTTAAATGGTCATTTTTTGTTGTTGCTAATTTCGAATAAAAGAAGTTAATTCTTGCTAGTAATTCTACATGTAATAATTGTTCACTTTTATTATTGGTGTGAACGCGTTAAAGAGTGCCTAACGGCCTTGCGTATTTATTATGGGGCTGGATAGGAAGGAAACCAACAGCTTACCTTGTTGTTCACCTACAGAGTTGATTTTGAGACAACATAAGGTACACTATTGGTCTCCTTCCTATCCACCCCTATACTAAATATCACTTTTATTATTATTAATAATATTAAATTTTAAATTTAATAGTTTTCAAAAATTCAAAATTAACATTAAAAAAAAGATCAAAAATATTTTCGAAAAAATTCAAAAAATACTTTATCGGAAAAATCCAAATGAACAATTCCTCCGGAGAGACTGTTTCCGCGACTCACTCGACGCGGCAGAGGAACTGCGCCGTCCCCCTCTCCTGCACGTCGTACTCCAACTCGATCCCCTCGCGCTCGAACCATCCCCTCAGCGTCTTCTTGGGGTCGTCGAGGTAGAGTTCCTCGTTGTTGGTCGAGGCAAACGGGTTCACCGACAGATCCGTCTCCTCGTCCGCGTCCTCTCCTGCGACACAAACACTTCAACACTTCTTACACGGGCGCGGAACTACGCACGATTTATAAACATCCCGGAATTTATTTTACTTTTATTTTTATAAATAAAAAAAATAAGGAAATAAATTACACTTACTTTAAACTGGAATACAAGACTACCGTAATTGATTATATTGATTGTATGCAAGTAGGGGTTATATTGATTGATATTGATGCATTACAAACAAATGTTAAATGATATAGATTAAAAACTATATAATTTAATACAAATATTAAATTACCTAAATAATAATACAGTTATATAATATACATTTTAATAATAAAAACAAATACAAAAATGAATGTAAAATGTGAATGTGCGCGCATATCACAAACGTCTTCTCCTCACCCATGCCCCAGTCCACGCCCATGACTCACCCATGCCCCAGTCAACGCCCATGACTCACCCATGCCCCAGTCCACCCCCATGACTCACCCATGCCCCAGTCCACCCCCATGACTCACCCATGCCCCAGTCCACGCCCATGACTCACCCATGCCCCAGTCCACGCCCATGACTCACCCATGCCCCAGTCCACGCCCATGACTCACCCATGCCCCAGTCAACGCCCTTGACTCACCCATGCCCCAGTCCACCCCCATGACTCACCCATGCCCCAGTCCACGCCCATGACTCACCCATGCCCCAGTCCACGCCCATGACTCACCCATGCCCCAGTCCACCCCCATGACTCACCCATGCCCCAGTCCACGCCCATGACTCACCCATGCCCCAGTCCACGCCCATGACTCACCCATGCCCCAGTCCACGCCCATGACTCACCCATGCCCCAGTCCACCCCCATGACTCACCCATGCCCCAGTCCACCCCCATGACTCACCCATGCCCCAGTCCACCCCCATGACTCACCCATGCCCCAGTCCACCCCCATGACTCACCCATGCCCCAGTCCACGCCCATGACTCACCCATGCCCCAGTCCACGCCCATGACTCACCCATGCCCCAGTCCACGCCCATGACTCACCCATGCCCCAGTCAACGCCCTTGACTCACCCATGCCCCAGTCCACCCCCATGACTCACCCATGCCCCAGTCCACGCCCATGACTCACCCATGCCCCAGTCCACCCCCATGACTCACCCATGCCCCAGTCCACCCCCATGACTCACCCATGCCCCAGTCCAACCCCATGACTCACCCATGCCCCAGTCCACCCCCATGACTCACTCATGCCCCAGTCCACGCCCATGACTAACCCATGCCCCAGTCCACGCCCATGACTCACCCATGCCCCAGTCCACCCCCATGACTCACCCATGCCCCAGTCAACGCCCTCGCTCTCCTCCTCTGTGACAATCTCGCCGAGCTTGATGCGTCTGAGTATGTCGGCGTTGCGTTTCTCCTTGATCTGCGTCAGCGTCAGCTCGGACTCTTCTTCCTCGTCCTCCTCAGGACCCTGGAGGACGAACAGCCGCGTGCTGCACCCGAACTTGAGCACGTGGCCCACCTTCAACAACAGGGCCAAGTTAACAGCGATCTCAGGACCCTGGAGGACCAACAGCCGCGTGCTGCACCCGAACTTGAGCACGTGGCCCACCTTCAACAACAGGGCCAAGTTAACAGCGATCTTATTAACTATTGTAGTAGATTTAGATCGACTGTCGGAACACAAAAACACTCTAGGCTTATTTCAATTATTTGGAACGAATTTTCTTATAATGATGAGCTCAAAGGGTTAGGCCTACAGTTATCTACTATCTAGTTGTAAATTGTCGTTGTTAAGAGCAATTTAAGCTTATTTTTATATTTATCAAGACCACATTATTACCGACTCTTAATTTTCTGTGGGCCTACCTGACCGTAACGAGGGTAGGCTTATGTAAAGGACATAAGGGACCGGATTTCTACAGGTTTATTTAATAGGCTATCCAGTGTATCAGTATCTGAAATTATTTACTGGCCTGTGGATATTTGCATACGGTAGTAGGTAATTGGCATTGTCAAGATAATAAACGGCAACAAACAAACTAGGCCTAGTAGAAACAATAAAAAATGCCTACAACTAGGCTAACACGTTAAAAAACAATTGCCTCAGGATTTTAAGAACTACTCAATGATCTGAAATTGCATCCTAGAGGTTACCGTTGGAGACACATTGTGTAAGTGTGGATCTAAATGACTAGCCTGTCTAGCCCACAGCTGATATGGAGGCCTACAAAGGCCTAGAGTACCGTATTTATACTTACATGTAACCGCACATACATGTTGGGCTTGATTCTGTTCTTGTTGAGGAACGTTCCGTGCGTACTGTCAAGGTCGTAAAGGTAAAACCCCGTCGGATTCTCGTGCGATCCCTCGGCGCGATATTGCACGACAGCGTGATGTCGCGATATCGTCGGGTGGGCCATCATAACGTCGGCGTTGGACAATCGTCCAAACACGAAGAACGATTTGTGACTTAAATCAATGTGTTCCAAAATCTTACCCGATTTGAGAACCTCGAAATTGTAATTTGTTATGGGGCAGCCACCCCATTTCGGTTCCTTGTAAGGTATTGGAGTATTCAATGCGAGTTGTTGCGCCGGCGACAGACCTGGGAGTGTCTTCGATTTAGTGGATTTAGACTCAGAAGTTGTTGTTTTTACTGGGCTCTTTTCAACTTGATCTGTGACTGGGTCTGTGTTTGCAAGTTGCTTTTTGGGAGCGATTGCTTCTTCGGCTGTGGCAGGTTCAGAAACATGAAGCGACGTCTTGGCATCCGCTGTCGGTTCAAAACTACGACACTTTCCAATAATTTTACCCCTTCTTGGTCCGACAATGAGGCCAATTTGAGGCTTTTTGAATAAAACTTTTTTGTCACTGTCGACTTTAACCTCACTTTCTACACTGGCAGCGATAATGTCCACATCATCCTCTGATGATTTCTCCAGCACATCCATCTTGATGCTGCGGGAGTCACTAGTAATAGTTGAACAAATTCTAGGGGAGACAGCACGACGAAACAATTCGGAAAGATTAACGCTTAGTTCAAAATGCGTCAAAAATATTACAATAAAAACATTGAAGTAGCTACGGGAGCAGCCATCTTTACTCGGCAGTCTGTTTTCACTGCCTGCTATAGCCGCTAAGATCAAACTTCAAACTTTTCACGCAACCGGAAGTGGGTGCGAATGCGCACGGCACAACAACCACAACACGGCAGGCAAGATGGAGAAGCAGTAGTTTTGAGGTTATGGGTTCTAGTTCTGGGTAAGTTTAAAGTATATGTAACCACGCCACGACATACAGAAACAAAGGAAATGTAAAATAAGTAAATAGCCATATACCACGGCCCTCTGTTTTGAGTTCCACTTATTGTCCGGGAACAACTTGCGTTTTCTTCACGCAAGTTCGGGAATGCGCCTTTAGGAAGTTATACGACTAGCCGCTAGGCGGCGCCCAAGGTCCGTCGATCCCCAGACGGAGGTTCGGTAAACCTGGGAGTTCGACGAGCCCCCGCCAGGGGATTTACGGACCTTGGGCGTCGCCTAGCGGAGGCTCGTCGAATTCCCAACTTGCGGGTTCCAGGAGCCTCGACTAGTCGGGAGATCAAGCGGACCTTGATCTAGCGGTGAGTCTTTGAACTCGGACACCGCCAACCATTGATTAAATAGGTAACCATGTACCAACTACCATCAGTCTGGAATATTATAGGCGTACACTCGACTCATATTCTATTATTTATATTTTTTATATTTATATATTTTTATATTTTTATATTAAATATTTTTTTATATTTATATATTTTTTCTTGCTTAGAGGGTAGGCCTATTCAAAATAATAATGCACTCACACACAAAATTAGCATACTGATATATTTATTACTGAAGATTAAACATTTTTATTTTTATAATTTTTGAAGGTTTAACATCATATTATCAAGTTAATGTTAGATTGCGTTTTCCAATGACGCCATAAATATTCTTCTAAGAGCTGAAGATTCTTTTTAACAAGCAGCACAATAATTGTTTTTATATTTACTTGTCGGATATTTTAATGATTAAATTGATTAAACAAATATTATAATGAATTGAATATATAACCAACAGATGGTGAATACAGTCTAATCTACAATTATTCCTATAGGCAATGTATATTTAACTATATCATCGTCAAACTATCAAACAAATACACATTTAAATTGTGACGTTTGCTAGAGAGAATTCTTCTAGACCCAGAGAGTCCCTAGTTAAGGGTAACTATTGCCTCGGGCGAGACATGTGGCCGTGTTTAGACTTCATGACCGGCACATGATCGGGTTTGCGATTGAAAGCACGTCGAGACTTGTGGCCATGTTTAGACTTCATGATCGGCACATGATCGGGTTTGCGATTGAAAGCACGTCGAGACTTGTGGCCGTGTTTAGACTTCATGATCGGCACATGATCGGGTTTGCGATTGAAAGCACGGCGAGACTTGTGGCCGTGTTTAGACTTCATGATCGGCACATGATCGGGTTTGCGATTGAAAGCACGCCGATACTTGTGGCCGTGTTTAGACTTCATGATCGGCATATGATCGGGTTTGCGGGACGAAGCACGCCGATACTTTTGGCCGTGTTTAGGCTTCGCGATCGGCATAGGCCTATGATCGGGTCTGCGGGAGGCAGCCTGCCGATACGTGTGGGCGTGTTTAGGCTTGTAGGTGCCCATAGACCTTTGGCCTTGTTTAGACTTCATGATCGGCAGAAGATCGCGGTTGTGGGTCAAGGCGCGCGACGACTTGTGGCCATGTTTGGACTTCAGGAGCGGCAGAAAATTGTCTTCGTCATATTCTTCCTCTTCTTTATCGCCTGGGCAGTCCGGACAGCAGTGCGGCCAGGCGACCGTCGGCTTGGCAACAGGTGCACACTTGCACCTGAAACATTCGTGCAAGCAACCGTGCATACTAGTCCCGACCAAAGTATTCGCATACCGGTCTCGGGTCATTGTCCATTCGCCAAGCGACGCCCGATTGGTCGGCTACTTCGCACAAGATATGTACGAAAACAGCCGCGAAAACTCCGTCATCGCGTCGCTTGGCGAACTCCTACTACCCGACTAAAGTACGTTGGGCAGCGTAAGGCGGTAGTAGACAAACTGCCGATTGCGTTGCGACTCTACCCTATATTATAGGCAACCCAAGGCTACCTTACAGATGCTTTCGTCACAGGCGAGGCACTCGTAGCCAACCAGCGAACCGCCCGAGACAATAGCGCGCAAATACCGATCGCTGATTGGCTACGAATACCTCGCCTATGACAAAAGCATACATAAGGTCGTCTTGGGTTGCCTTTAACCTATTGATGTGTCATCTGTACATATTGTATATATTGTGTATTGTTTGTTTAATTATTTTATATATATTGTATTAGCCTAGATGAACCTATCGTTATCATAATATTTTATAATGACATGTAATACACTCTGAACATGTTATACATGGCAAAATTACGCAAATAAATCTTATCTTATCTTATCTTTAAGGCCAGTTCAGACACTTTGCTAAGGATTAAGGCTAGAAGATAAACTTACGGAAATGCGTGTAAGCGTTCACACAGAACTACGGCTAGCGCTATGGCTAACAAAAGATAACTAACTTTCATCTTCTGGCCATAGTTTTTAGCTCGACCAATCAGAAATGGGAATATAATTTCCAAACAACCAATAACATTAAAGCAATGGTAGTCGGTGCAGTAGTTGCTATATCATTATGAAAGTACTATTATTATTAAAATATTAAAGTATTATTATTGTGAGGTATCTTCCTTTTAAAGATCTCGACAAATTCGGATAATCCAGACGGTATGTGAACCGGGAGCTCTTAGTTTGTTCTTAGCACTAGCTGTTAGTCGCTAGTCGTTAGCCTTAATCATTTGTGTGAACTCGCCTATACTCACTCTAAGATTTATGCATATGTTCATTCCCATTCTACTAGAGCCAACCTATGCTTGAAGTGTTCCGTAAGTATATCGTGCTTATAGATGCTTTAACATGCTGGAGAATGCTAGGGGCAAAGCATTCTCAGCAGGTTTCGGACCGTACCCCATGTATATGTCCATTGGAAGCAATAAACATACATATACAATATACATACAACCGATAGAGGTGGCTTAGCGGTAAGACGCGAGTCTCTAATTCGGGAGGTCGCCGGTTCGATTCCGGCCACCGGCAGTCCTGACTGAAGGTTTTTTCCGAGGTTTTCCTCAGTCGTAAAAGCGAATGCTGGGATTGAGTCATATTATCAGCCCTCGGACATTCCTTCCCAACTATCCAAACACCCTAATAACCTAGTTAGTCACCTGAAGAGGGGTACATCAGGTAAAGCTGGTGTGCACCCTAGAACGGGTATTCCTACAAAAATTATTATTATTACATACATACATACATACATACATACATACATACATACATACATACATACATACATACATACATACATACATAGGGGGGGGGGGGGGGACTCTATGTAGTCAATGTAAAAGCAGCTCCCTTACGTGTACGGTTTAATGATGGCCTTCTTGGTGGTTTCATCTTCGACCACGTTGCACGAGTAGAGCGCGCAGACGCCCTTCACTTGGAACAAGAAGGGCGCGTAGCCCGTGTGTCTCTTGAGACACTGCAGTGTCCCCCCTGTAACAGACGCCATCTTGTTATTGATTGGGACACACACACACACACGAGTAGAGCGCGCAGACGCCCTTCACTTGGAACAAGAAGGGCGCGTAGCCCGTGTGTCTCTTGAGACACTGCAGTGTCCCCCCTGTAACAGACGCCATCTTGTTATTGATTGGGACACACACACACACGAGTAGAGCGTGCAGACGCCCTTCACTTGGGACAAGAAGGGCGCGTAGCCCGTGTGTCTCTTGAGACACTGCAGTGTCCCCCCTGTAACAGACGCCATCTTGTTATTGATTGGGACACACACACGCACGAGTAGAGCGCGCAGACGCCCTTCACTTGGAACAAGAAGGGCGCGTAGCCCGTGTGTCTCTTGAGATACTGCAGTGTCCCCCCTGTAACAGACGCCATCTTGTTATTGATTGGGACACACACACACATGAGTAGAGCGCGCAGACGCCCTTCACTTGGAACAAGAAGGGCGCGTAGCCCGTGTGTCTCTTGAGACACTGCAGTGTCCCCCCTGTAACAGACGCCATCTTGTTATTGATTGGGACACACACACGCACGAGTAGAGCGCGCAGACGCCCTTCACTTGGAACAAGAAGGGCGCGTAGCCCGTGTGTCTCTTGAGACACTGCAGTGTCCCCCCTGTAACAGACGCCATCTTGTTATTGATTGGGACACACACACACACACACACACACGAGTAGAGCGTGCAGACGCCCTTCACTTGGAACAAGAAGGGCGCGTAGCCCGTGTGTCTCTTGAGACACTGCAGTGTCCCCCCTGTAACAGACGCCATCTTGTTATTGATTGGGACACACACACGCACGAGTAGAGCGCGCAGACGCCCTTCACTTGGAACAAGAAGGGCGCGTAGCCCGTGTGTCTCTTGAGACACTGCAGTGTCCCCCCTGTAACAGACGCCATCTTGTTATTGATTGGGACACACACACACAAACGAGTAGAGCGCGCAGACGCCCTTCACTTGGAACAAGAAGGGCGCGTAGCCCGTGTGTCTCTTGAGACACTGCAGTGTCCCCCCTGTAACAGACGCCATCTTGTTATTGATTGGGACACACACACACATGAGTAGAGCGCGCAGACGCCCTTCACTTGGAACAAGAAGGGCGCGAGCCCGTGTGTCTCTTGAGACACTGCAGTGTCCCCCCTGTAACAGACGCCATCTTGTTATTGATTGGGACACACACACACACACACGAGTAGAGCGTGCAGACGCCCTTCACTTGGAACAAGAAGGGCGCGTAGCCCGTGTGTTTCTTGAGACACTGCAGTGTCCCCCCTGTAACAGACGCCATCTTGTTATTGATTGGGACACACACACACACACACGAGTAGAGCGCGCAGACGCCCTTCACTTGGAACAAGAAGGGCGCGTAGCCCGTGTGTCTCTTGAGACACTGCAGTGTCCCCCCTGTAACAGACGCCATCTTGTTATTGATTGGGACACACACACACATGAGTAGAGCGTGCAGACGCCCTTCACTTGGAACAAGAAGGGCGCGAGCCCGTGTGTCTCTTGAGACACTGCAGTGTCCCCCCTGTAACAGACGCCATCTTGTTATTGATTGGGACACACACACACACACACGAGTAGAGCGCGCAGACGCCCTTCACTTGGAACAAGAAGGGCGCGTAGCCCGTGTGTCTCTTGAGACACTGCAGTGTCCCCCCTGTAACAGACGCCATCTTGTTATTGATTGGGACACACACACACACACACACACACGAGTAGAGCGTGCAGACGCCCTTCACTTGGAACAAGAAGGGCGCGTAGCCCGTGTGTCTCTTGAGACACTGCAGTGTCCCCCCTGTAACAGACGCCATCTTGTTATTGATTGGGACACACACACACGCACGAGTAGAGCGCGCAGACGCCCTTCACTTGGAACAAGAAGGGCGCGTAGCCCGTGTGTCTCTTGAGACACTGCAGTGTCCCCCCTGTAACAGACGCCATCTTGTTATTGATTGGGACACACACACACACACACGCACGAGTAGAGCGCGCAGACGCCCTTCACTTGGAACAAGAAGGGCGCGTAGCCCGTGTGTCTCTTGAGACACTGCAGTGTCCCCCCTGTAACAGACGCCATCTTGTTATTGATTGGGACACACACACACACGAGTAGAGCGCGCAGACGCCCTTCACTTGGAACAAGAAGGGCGCGTAGCCCGTGTGTCTCTTGAGACACTGCAGTGTCCCCCCTGTAACAGACGCCATCTTGTTATTGATTGGGACACACACACACACGAGTAGAGCGCGCAGACGCCCTTCACTTGGAACAAGAAGGGCGCGTAGCCCGTGTGTCTCTTGAGACACTGCAGTGTCCCCCCTGTAACAGACGCCATCTTGTTAAATTGATTGGGACACACACACACACGAGAAGAGCGCGCAGACGCCCTTCACTTGGAACAAGAAGGGCGCGTAGCCCGTGTGTCTCTTGAGACACTGCAGTGTCCCCCCTGTAACAGACGCCATCTTGTTATTGATTGGGACACACACACGCACGAGTAGAGCGCGCAGACGCCCTTCACTTGGAACAAGAAGGGCGCGTAGCCCGTGTGTCTCTTGAGACACTGCAGTGTCCCCCCTGTAACAGACGCCATCTTGTTATTGATTGGGACACACACACACACGAGTAGAGCGCGCAGACGCCCTTCACTTGGAACAAGAAGGGCGCGTAGCCCGTGTGTCTCTTGAGACACTGCAGTGTCCCCCCTGTAACAGACGCCATCTTGTTATTGATTGGGACACACACACGCACGAGTAGAGCGCGCAGACGCCCTTCACTTGGAACAAGAAGGGCGCGTAGCCCGTGTGTCTCTTGAGACACTGCAGTGTCCCCCCTGTAACAGACGCCATCTTGTTATTGATTGGGACACACACACGCACGAGTAGAGCGTGCAGACGCCCTTCACTTGGAACAAGAAGGGCGCGTAGCCCGTGTGTCTCTTGAGACACTGCAGTGTCCCCTCTGTAACAGACGCCATCTTGTTATTGATTGGGACACACACACACGCACGAGTAGAGCGCGCAGACGCCCTTCACTTGGAACAAGAAGGGCGCGTTGCCCGTGTGTCTCTTGAGACACTGCAGTGTCCCCCCTGTAACAGACGCCATCTTGTTATTGATTGGGACACACACACACACGAGTAGAGCGCGCAGACGCCCTTCACTTGGAACAAGAAGGGCGCGTAGCCCGTGTGTCTCTTGAGACACTGCTGTGTCCCCCCTGTAACAGACGCCATCTTGTTATTGATTGGGACACACACACACGCACGAGTAGAGCGCGCAGACGCCCTTCACTTGGAACAAGAAGGGCGCGTAGCCCGTGTGTCTCTTGAGACACTGCAGTGTCCCCCCTGTAACAGACGCCATCTTGTTATTGATTGGGACACACACACACACGAGTAGAGCGCGCAGACGCCCTTCACTTGGAACAAGAAGTGCGCGTAGCCCGTGTGTCTCTTGAGACACTGCAGTGTCCCCCCTGTAACAGACGCCATCTTGTTACTGATTGGGACACACACACACACGAGTAGAGCGCGCAGACGCCCTTCACTTGGAACAAGAAGGGCGCGTAGCCCGTGTGTCTCTTGAGACACTGCAGTGTCCCCCCTGTAACAGACGCCATCTTGTTATTGATTGGGACACACACACGCACGAGTAGAGCGTGCAGACGCCCTTCACTTGGAACAAGAAGGGCGCGTAGCCCGTGTGTCTCTTGAGACACTGCAGTGTCCCCCCTGTAACAGACGCCATCTTGTTATTGATTGGGACACACACACGCACGAGTAGAGCGCGCAGACGCCCTTCACTTGGAACAAGAAGGGCGCGTAGCCCGTGTGTCTCTTGAGACACTGCAGTGTCCCCCCTGTAACAGACGCCATCTTGTTATTGATTGGGACACACACACACACACGAGTAGAGCGCGCAGACGCCCTTCACTTGGAACAAGAAGGGCGCGTAGCCCGTGTGTCTCTTGAGACACTGCAGTGTCCCCCCTGTAACAGACGCCATCTTGTTATTGATTGGGACACACACACACACACGAGTAGAGCGCGCAGACGCCCTTCACTTGGAACAAGAAGGGCGCGTAGCCCGTGTGTCTCTTGAGACACTGCAGTGTCCCCCCTGTAACAGACGCCATCTTGTTATTGATTGGGACACACACACACACACACGAGTAGAGCGCGCAGACGCCCTTCACTTGGAACAAGAAGGGCGCGTAGCCCGTGTGTCTCTTGAGACACTGCAGTGTCCCCCCTGTAACAGACGCCATCTTGTTATTGATTGGGACACACACACGCACGAGTAGAGCGCGCAGACGCCCTTCACTTGGAACAAGAAGGGCGCGTAGCCCGTGTGTCTCTTGAGACACTGCAGTGTCCCCCCTGTAACAGACGCCATCTTGTTATTGATTGGGACACACACACACACACGAGTAGAGCGCGCAGACGCCCTTCACTTGGAACAAGAAGGGCGCGTAGCCCGTGTGTCTCTTGAGACACTGCAGTGTCCCCCCTGTAACAGACGCCATCTTGTTATTGATTGGGACACACACACACACACACGAGTAGAGCGCGCAGACGCCCTTCACTTGGAACAAGAAGGACGCGTAGCCCGTGTGTCTCTTGAGACACTGCAGTGTCCCCCCTGTAACAGACGCCATCTTGTTATTGATTGGGACACACACACACACACGCGACGTTCCATCTCCGCGCCACATTTGAAGGCTTTCGATTTAATGGGTCGTGCCTGTCGTGGCTATTTGTAGCCTACTTTCCTACATATGTAATTAATTGATTAATTGATTAATTAACAAGAAAAATGTATAAAAAGTCTTACAAATCTTTATAAACTACCAATCGCGGGAACTGATCTGGGATTACCCGTCGTTTATGTTAAGTGAAAAAGACCACTTGTTGGAAGTGAACGACTCCGGGTATGGAATTGACACTTACTGTAGGCGTCCTTGTAGGCGTCCTTGTAAATTAGACTTTCAATTTCAATTTATTTCGTCCGTAGACATATACATAATACATGTATGGACATCGTCAATATAAAAGATATCTTAAAACTAATGGTACACAACAAACCAAACATAAAATTTGATAAAATAGGTATTTAAGAAAGCTAAAATTAACGTTTATAGTACGCAACATCATTTGAATCCATGGGTTGGGCAGTGGAGAAAGAAAAGAATTCATCCAGGTTATAGAATGTATTAGTTAATAGGAAAAATTTTAGTTTGTATTTGAAAGAAGGTAATGATGCTGATTGTTTTGTAGATGGCGGTAGATGATTGTATATTTTCATGCATAGGTATTGGGGGCTATGTTTGAATGAATCAAGGTTAAAGGGCTTGTAAAAGATATTAGATCTAGATCTAGTTTCGTGGGAATGGCATGAAGTACTGAGTGGGAATAGGTCTGCGTTGGCACGAACGAATACAGCTGCAGACATGATAAGAGTGGATGGAAGAGTTAGAATCCGAAGCCTGGTGAAGTGTTCCCCACAAGACTGGCGTCGGGAGATACCTGCCAGAATTCTTATAGCTCTTTTTTGAATTATGAATGTTCTATTAGAATGGTGAGATGAGCCCCAAAAAAGGATACCATATGATAGGATAGAATGGAAGTGGGCATTGTATACTTGCAGAAGAGAGGAGTGGCTCACGATTGTTTTAAGTTTTTGAAGCATATAGCAACTGCTAAGGAGTCTTGACGCTATAAGCTGGATGTGAGGTGACCAGTCCAAGGAATCTGTTAGCATAAGGCCAAGAAACATGGTAGAGACATCCCGGGTAACACTGGGTCCATTGAGCCGAATAAGAGGACTGGAGTTTGGAATATGGGGTTTGTTATGGAAATAGAGGAGTACACTGACTACGAGACTTGAAGCGTGAAGCGGTTTTCATTACAGTAGGTTGACATTGAAGAAGCTTGTTTATTAGCCTCGGATATGGGTAGTGCTCCATCATTTCTCGGGCATGCTAGAAGTCTAGTGGTGTCGTCCGCAAACTGGGACCAGAATCTTTTAACTAATCCATGGGGAGCCGATCTGTTCAGTGTGTCGGGGAGATCGTTAGCATAGATGAGAAAGAGAGTGGGACCAAGGATAGATCCTTGGGGGACTCCATTTGAGACTGGGAGAGGAGCAGAGTAGAAGGATTTGTTCGACACATTTGAAATAACTCTAAAGCGGCTGTTACACGGAGAAGTTGGAAAAGTGGAAAGAAAAAAGTAAAGAGAAAAGTTACTCTTTTACTTGTAGAGATAGCTTGCAGCTTATGGGACTTTTCGCGTTGCTGTCACACTAGGAAGTGAAAAAAGAGAAAAGTGAAAAGTTCTCCAAAAAGTTGAACACTGCTCGACAAGTAAAGAGTGAAAAGAAAAACTACCTTGAAGAGTTGAAGCTGATTGGTCGATTGACACGGCCATTGAGTACGACTCGGGAGAGTTGTGACGTCCAGACATTGCTATTCCAACCTACAAAACTTGTCACTTTGACAGCTTGTAGCCTTGTAGTTAAAAACGCATATGCCGATGGATTCGTCGGAGGAATAGGCTGCAATTGCTGTAAATATTAATGTAATTATTGCCATTGTAAGAAGACGGCGACGAAGAAGAAGAAACAGTTATTTGTTTACATGTATCGACGATCCAGTTTCGTAGAAACCGACTACAGTCTTCTAGTTGCAACCATTTGCCGCAAGAGCGCATAGTAGTTTTGTAGAAATACTGATAGGTTACGCCACACGCGCGCTCTTCTCTTTCAACTCTGTGTATTCCCGTGTGACGGCTAGAAAAAGAACTTTTCTCTTTACTTTTTTCTTTTCACTTTTTTAACTTCTCCGTGTAACAGCCGCTTAACTGATTGTGTGCGATTTGATAAAAAGAAGAAATCCATTTATGTGCAGGGCCAGTGATTCCAATTGAGGTGAGTTTAGACAGGAGAAGGGGGGTGGTCAAGGGTGTCAAAAGCCTTACTAAGGTCATAGAATAAACCTACGGCACTATCTCTATTGTCAAGGGCTGAGTAGAGGGGGGGATAGTAGAGAGAAAATGGCTGTCGTGGTTGATTTATTTACACGAAAGCCGTGTTGGCTGGTGCTCAAAATATCATGTTCAGCCATAGTAGGACGACAGACGGGACAGCATGATTGATTCAAATACTTTTGAAAATGAAGATAAAAGAAAAATTGGGCGGTAGTTATTAACTTCGTCCTTCTTCCCTTTCTTGTGCACAGGGATGATCATGGAGTTTTTCAGGACTCTGGGAAAAGTGCCCGATTCAAATGACATATTGATAGCGAAGGCAAGGGGCACCGCGATTAGATTTGCACATTTGGCAAGGATATTACCCGGGATGCCATCCAATCCACAAGAGTGTTTGGAAGATTGTTTTCGCAATACAACCACTACTTCCTCGGGGCAAGTGGGGAAGAGAAAGAATTGGCGGAATGGAAGCTTAGAGGGGCACATTTTCGGAAGAGAAACAGAAGCAGGAATGAAGCTCGAGTCTTTAAAAAATGTGTTAAAATGATTAGCTAAGTCAAGTCATTAGCTAAGTCGTTGTAAACGAAACTTACTGTAGGCGTCCTTGTAAATGAGACTTACTGTAGGCGTGCTTGTAAATGACACTTACTGTAAGCGTCATTGTAAATGAGACTTACTGTATAGGCGTCCTTGTAAACGAGACTTACTGTAGGCGTCCTTGTAAATGAGACTTACTGTAGGCGTCCTTGTAAACGAGACTTACTGTAAGCGTCCTTGTAAATGAGACTTACTGTAGGCGTGCTTGTAAATGACACTTACTGTAAGCGTCCTTGTAAATGAGACTTACTGTATAGTCGTCCTTGTAAACGAGACTTACTGTAGGCGTCCTTGTAAATGAGACTTACTGTAGGCGTCCTTGTAAACGAGACTTACTGTAAGCGTCCTTGTAAATGAGACTTACTGTATAGGCGTCCTTGTAAATGAGACTTACTGTAGGCGTCCTTGTAAATGAGACTTACTGTAAGCGTCCTTGTAAACGAGACTTACTGTAAGCGTCCTTGTAAATGAGACTTACTGTAGGCGTCCTTGTAACCGAGACTTACTGTAAGCGTCCTTGTAAACGAGACTTACTGTAAGCGTCCTTGTAAATGAGACTTACTGTATAGGCGTCCTTGTAAATGAGACTTACTGTATAGGCGTCCTTGTAAACGAGACTTACTGTATAGGCGTCCTTGTAAATGAGACTTACTCAAGGCGTCCTTGTAAATGAGACTTACTGCAGTCGTCCTTGTAAATGAGACTTACTGCAGTCGTCCTTGTAAATGAGACTTACTGTAGGCGTCCTTGTAAATGAGACTTACTGTAGGCGTCCTTGTATACGAGACTTACTGTATAGGCGTCCTTGTAAATGAGACTTACTGTAGGCGTCCTTGTAAATGAGACTTACTCTAGGCGTCCTTGTAAATGAGACTAACTGTATAGGCGTCCTTGTAAATGAGACTTACTGTAGGCGTCCTTGTAAATGAGACTTACTCTAGCCGTCCTTGTAAATGAGACTAACTGTATAGGCGTCCTTGTAAATGAGACTTACTGTATAGGCGTTCTTGTAAATGAGACTTACTGTACGCGTCCTTGTAAATGAGACTTCTTCTAGGCGTTCTTGTAAACGAGACTTACTGCAGGCGTTCTTGTAAATGAGACTTACTGTAGGCGTCCTTGTAAATGAGACTTACTGTATAGGCGTCCTTGTAAATGTGACTTGGCGGAGGCGTCCTTGTAAATGAGACTTACTGTAAGCGTGCTTGTAAATGAGACTTACTGTAGGCGTCCTTGTAAATGAGACTTACTCTAGGCGTCCTTGTAAATGAGACTTACTGTATAGGCGTCCTTGTAAATGAGACTTACTGTATAGGCGTCCTTGTAAATGAGACTTACTGTATAAGCGTCCTTGTAAATGAGACTTACTTTATAGGCGTCCTTGTAAATGAGACTTACTGTAGGCGTGCTTGTAAATGAGACTTACTGTAGGCGTGCTTGTAAATGAGACTTACTGTAGGCGTGCTTGTAAATGAGACTTACTGTAGGCGTGCTTGTAAATGAGACTTACTGTAGGCGTGCTTGTAAATGAGACTTACTGTAAGCGTGCTTGTAAATGAGACTTACTGTAGGCGTCCTTGTAAATGAGACTTACTGTAGGCGTGCTTGTAAATGAGACTTACTGTAGGCGTGCTTGTAAATGAGACTTACTGTAGGCGTGCTTGTAAATGAGACTTACTGTAGGCGTGCTTGTAAATGAGACTTACTGTAGGCGTGCTTGTAAATGAGACTTACTGTAGGCGTGCTTGTAAATGAGACTTACTGTATAGGCGTCCTTGTAAATGAGACTTACTGTATAGGCGTCCTTGTAAATGAGACTTACTGTAGGCGTCCTTGTAAATGAGACTTACTCTAGGCGTCCTTGTAAATGAGACTTACTGTAGGCGTCCTTGTAAATGAGACTTACTGTAGGCGCCCTTGTAAATGAGACTTACTGTAGGCGTCCTTGTAAACGAGACTTACTGTAGGCGTTCTTGTAAACGAAACTTACTGTAGGCGTCCTTGTAAATGAGACTAACTGTATAGGCGTCCTTGTAAATGAGACTTACTGTATAGGCGTCCTTGTAAATGAGACTTACTGTAGGCGCCCTTGTAAATGAGACTTACTGTAGGCGTCCTTGTAAACGAGACTTACTGTAAGCGTCCTTGTAAATGAGACTTACTGTAGGCGTGCTTGTAAATGACACTTACTGTAAGCGTCCTTGTAAATGAGACTTACTGTATAGTCGTCCTTGTAAACGAGACTTACTGTAGGCGTCCTTGTAAATGAGACTTACTGTAGGCGTCCTTGTAAACGAGACTTACTGTAAGCGTCCTTGTAAATGAGACTTACTGTATAGGCGTCCTTGTAAATGAGACTTACTGTAGGCGTCCTTGTAAATGAGACTTACTGTAAGCGTCCTTGTAAACGAGACTTACTGTAAGCGTCCTTGTAAATGAGACTTACTGTAGGCGTCCTTGTAACCGAGACTTACTGTAAGCGTCCTTGTAAACGAGACTTACTGTAAGCGTCCTTGTAAATGAGACTTACTGTATAGGCGTCCTTGTAAATGAGACTTACTGTATAGGCGTCCTTGTAAACGAGACTTACTGTATAGGCGTCCTTGTAAATGAGACTTACTCAAGGCGTCCTTGTAAATGAGACTTACTGCAGTCGTCCTTGTAAATGAGACTTACTGTAGGCGTCCTTGTAAATGAGACTTACTGTAGGCGTCCTTGTATACGAGACTTACTGTATAGGCGTCCTTGTAAATGAGACTTACTGTAGGCGTCCTTGTAAATGAGACTTACTCTAGGCGTCCTTGTAAATGAGACTAACTGTATAGGCGTCCTTGTAAATGAGACTTACTGTAGGCGTCCTTGTAAATGAGACTTACTCTAGCCGTCCTTGTAAATGAGACTAACTGTATAGGCGTCCTTGTAAATGAGACTTACTGTATAGGCGTTCTTGTAAATGAGACTTACTGTACGCGTCCTTGTAAATGAGACTTCTTCTAGGCGTTCTTGTAAACGAGACTTACTGCAGGCGTTCTTGTAAATGAGACTTACTGTAGGCGTCCTTGTAAATGAGACTTACTGTATAGGCGTCCTTGTAAATGTGACTTGGCGGAGGCGTCCTTGTAAATGAGACTTACTGTAAGCGTGCTTGTAAATGAGACTTACTGTAGGCGTCCTTGTAAATGAGACTTACTCTAGGCGTCCTTGTAAATGAGACTTACTGTATAGGCGTCCTTGTAAATGAGACTTACTGTATAGGCGTCCTTGTAAATGAGACTTACTCTAGGCGTCCTTGTAAATGAGACTTACTGTATAAGCGTCCTTGTAAATGAGACTTACTTTATAGGCGTCCTTGTAAATGAGACTTACTGTAGGCGTGCTTGTAAATGAGACTTACTGTAGGCGTGCTTGTAAATGAGACTTACTGTAGGCGTGCTTGTAAATGAGACTTACTGTAGGCGTGCTTGTAAATGAGACTTACTGTAAGCGTGCTTGTAAATGAGACTTACTGTAGGCGTCCTTGTAAATGAGACTTACTGTAGGCGTGCTTGTAAATGAGACTTACTGTAGGCGTGCTTGTAAATGAGACTTACTGTAGGCGTGCTTGTAAATGAGACTTACTGTAGGCGTGCTTGTAAATGAGACTTACTGTAGGCGTGCTTGTAAATGAGACTTACTGTAGGCGTGCTTGTAAATGAGACTTACTGTATAGGCGTCCTTGTAAATGAGACTTACTGTAGGCGTCCTTGTAAATGAGACTTACTCTAGGCGTCCTTGTAAATGAGACTTACTGTAGGCGTCCTTGTAAATGAGACTTACTGTAGGCGCCCTTGTAAATGAGACTTACTGTAGGCGTCCTTGTAAACGAGACTTACTGTAGGCGTTCTTGTAAACGAAACTTACTGTAGGCGTCCTTGTAAATGAGACTAACTGTATAGGCGTCCTTGTAAATGAGACTTACTGTATAGGCGTCCTTGTAAATGAGACTTACTGTATAGGCGTCCTTGTAAATGAGACTTACTGTAGGCGCCCTTGTAAATGAGACTTACTGTAGGCGTCCTTGTAAACGAGACTTACTGTAGGCGTTCTTGTAAACGAAACTTACTGTAGGCGTCCTTGTAAATGAGACTTACTGTATAGGCGTCATTGTAAATGAGACTTACTGTATAGGCGTCCTTGTAAATGAGACTTACTGTAGGCGTCCTTGTAAACGAGACTTACTGTAGGCGTTCTTGTAAACGAAACTTACTGTAGGCGTCCTTGTAAATGAGACTTACTGTATAGGCGTCCTTGTAAATGAGACTTACTGTATAGGCGTCCTTGTAAATGAGACTTACTCTAGGCGTCCTTGTAAATGAGACTTACTGTATAGGCGTCCTTGTAAATGAGACTTACTGTAGGCGTCCTTGTAAACGAGACTTACTGTAGGCGTCCTTGTAAACGAGACTTACTGTAGGCGTCCTTGTAAATGACACTTACTGTAAGCGTCCTTGGAAATGAGACTTACTGTAGGCGTCCTTGTAAATGACACTTAGGCGCCCTTGTAAATGACACTTACGGTATAGGCGTCCTTGTAAATGAGACTTACTGTAGGCGTGCTTGTAAATGAGACTTACTGTAGGCGTCCTTGTAAATGAGACTTACTGTAGGCGTCCTTGTAAATGAGACTTACTGTAGGCGTCCTTGTAAATGAGACTTACTGTAGGCGTCCTTGTAAATGAGACTTACTGTAGGCGTCCTTGTAAATGAGACTTACTGTATAGGCGTCCTTGTAAATGAGACTTATTGTAGGCGTGCTTGTAAATGAGACTTACTGTAGGCGTCCTTGTAAACGAGACTTACTGTAGGCGTCCTTGTAAATGAGACTTACTGTAGGCGTGCTTGTAAATGAGACTTACTGTAGGCGTCCTTGTAAATGAGACTTACTGTAGGCGTCCTTGTAAATGAGACTTACTGTAAGCGTCCTTGTAAGCGGGTGTGCCTCCTCCTCCGCCCGACGAGGGAGAGCCTTCCGATGGATTTTCCCCGGTCGGACCTTCGCCGGGTTGCTGTTCCTCGGGGTTAGTACCATTGGTCGGTTGCTCGGTAGAAACATCGGTGCCAGTTACGTCATCAGAAGGTGAAGGCTCTGTTCCTCCAGTTTCATCCGTATTCGGGTTTTCACCTTCGGGGGGTGGGGGGGTCGGTTCATTCTCGCCCTCCGGTGGCACGTCCGATGATGGCTCGGTGGTGGTGTTCCCCGGATCCGGATCTGACTCTGTATTTTCCTCGCCCCGCACCCGGCCAATCAGCATCGCGCTCAGACACAGCCACGCCCACAACACGACACAATGCGCCCTCATCGCCCGGCTGGTTCTGACGGCTGTTCGGCAGGGACGCGCGCTTATGTGCTCACCGGCCGCGCATGCGCCGTGGCAGCAGGAGCCTCGGTACCGTACACCGCATCGTACGGTACGACCCTCGACGTCATTCAGTATGGTATTATATTGATGGAGTCAAGTAAAGTAGATGATTTTCAGAATTCGTCTAGAAAGCCGTGATTTGCTCTATCTAAGAAGGGTCCTTGATAGTTATATGTTAAGATGCTTTTTTCTCTGTTGTCATTGAAGATCGAGAGGGCCGTGATTAGCTCTATCTAAGGGTCCTTGATAGTTATGTTTGATGCTCTTTTCTCTGTTGTCATTGAAGATCTAGAGGGCCGTGATTAGCTCTATCTAAGGGTCCTTGATAGTTATGTTTGATGCTCTTTTCTCTGTTGTCATTGAAGATCGAGAGGGCCGTGATTCGCTCTATCTAAGGGTCCTTGATGGTTATGTTAAGATGCTCTTTTCTCTGTTGTCATTGAAGATCTAGAAAGCTGTGATTCGCTCTATCTAAGGGTCCTTGATAGTTATGTAAGATGCTTTTTTCTCTGTTGTCATTGAAGATCGAGAGGGCTGTGATTAGCTCTATCTAAGGGTCCTTGATTGTAATGTTAAGATGCTCTTTTCTCTGTTGTCATTGAAGATCTAGAAAGCTGTGATTCGCTCTATCTAAGGGTCCTTGATGGTTATGTTAAGATGCTCTTTTCTCTGTTTTCATTGAAGATCGAGAGGGCTGTGATTTGCTCTATCTAAGGGTCCTTGACAGATCAATGACAACAATGCTCAACAATAACAACTAGTTTTCAAATGTTATGTTAAGGTCCATTTTTCACTGTTGTACATTGTTGTCATGGAAGATCTAGAGGGCCGTGATTAGCTCTATCTCAAGGTCCTAGATCAATTCTGAAAAAGGTCTATTCATTAGCATTACGAAATAAAACGAAACTTTTCATAGTTCCCACGTGACGTCACAGCGGTCATGATTGCGACACAATTGATGCGGACCAATCCTAGATCATTGGGAAATACTAACTTATTGAAATTTAATAAATAAGCCTAATTTAGAACTTAAAAAGTAAACATAAGTAATAAACAAATAAAATATTAACACACATACCAATTTTATCTCAAAAACAGACTCGATTTTAAAGAACTAAGAATTTCTGTGTTCTACCACAACAGCTTTCAATTGTTTCTCCGTGGCAACGTCAAAGTTTGATCACAAATGTGGCCGCTACGCGCAAAGATGTGACGTACGTGCAACCTATGAATAGTTACGCCCCTAATAATGATAAATGTGGGCGAGACTTCGTGTCAGCATGCTAATTATGCAAATTTTGAATCGCGAAATGATGCGATTTGGAGTTTAAACCACGAAATATCTGTGTATGCGCAAAATAACACAAATGTGTTAAGAATATTGGTAGAAAATTAAGTGTAAAAATGTTTTATTTCACAATAACAGCCCACTCAGTGGCGTAACTAGTGGGGGGGTAGGGGGTTCCACACCAACCCCACCAAAAGCTTTTACATCATCCTTTTCTATTATAGCATTTTATTCTCCGCCATAAATGCTGGCACTCTTTGTGAACCAAACGCCCTCCACTCTTCCTTTTCAGATTCTCCTCCTACTTGGCCCTGACCTCTCTTGCTGGACACCCCTTATGACCACTTCCGCTATGTCTAATGGATCTGACTCGGACATTCGGCTGTTTTTCATCTTAATCTAACCATCATCCTGCGCTCTTCGTCTCGATGATTAGCCAAGCTGCAAAAATAAGGGACGTAAACACCCAAACCTCATTTAAACCATCTATAACAGAGCCTCCCCCCCCCCCCCCCCCCTCGTGGACTTTCCTGCTAATATTTGAAATGTGGAATTACAATAAAATGTACGATTATGTTATTATAAACCTAAAGACGGGCCCCCCCCCTTCCCCTCCTCCCCCTCTGACGCAGACCTCAACGCAACCAAGGCCGTATCTCGACCCTTACTTCAGAACCCCCCCCCCCCTTCCCCTCCTCTCCCCTCTGACGCAGACCTCAACACAATCAAGGTCGTATCTCGACCCTTACTTCAGAACCCCCCCCCCCCCTTCCTCTCCTCTCCCCTCTGACGCAGACCTCAACACAATCAAGGTCGTATCTCGACCCCTACTTCAGAACCCCCCGATTTCTTACGGCTAAAACTTGCTTCAAAATGCTTTACAAGTATAAACTAAACCGTGTCGTGTCCTATTATAATGTAATGCTCTTTCATTCGGCAGGTCGCCGGTTCGATACCGGCGACCGGCAGTCCTGACTGAAGGTTCTTTCCCTAGATTCTCCTCAGTCAGAAGACGAATGATGGGATTGCGTCATACTAACAGCCCTCGGGCATTCCTTCCCAACCATTCCAAAAAGGGAGTATTCACGTGACGTCACATCGGCCATATTGGAGGCCACCTACGTACAGTACTATTTCAAGTTTCATTAATAATTTAGCTGTCAGTAGAAAACGAATAATATTGTTTACGGGGAAATATGACAAGTTTGAACACGTATGTCCCCCGATAAAGTGTATACGAAAATGATTATTGTATGCCTTTGTATACACGATTAAAAGAGTAATCGAGACAAAAGAGTTTGTTTATGTTGATTTTAGGTGATAATAGCAAACCAAAGTTAGAGAACAGTTGAATTTGCATCAAACGCCATCTGAAACATAGTAACAATGAACTACTAATCACGTGCCATTGTGGCCTCCAATGTGGCCATCATGCGCAATATGTGAATAGGGCACTAGCAACACCGAAAGACAACAATGGAACAAATGAATTGAACTGATGGACAAACAATCGGCTGTCAAAATAATAAAATTGCAACCATAGAAATAAAAACAAGTGTAGCAATAGTAACTGCTCGCCATTTAAAACTTTTAATGGTAGACAACGACTTAGTGAAAGTTTTGTATGTGTATTTGTTTGTTAATTGTTTTCTTTTCCAAAATCAGACGAAATTATTTTTTGACAGCTTGTTGTTTGTCCATCGATTCAATTCATTTGTTTCATTGTTGTCTTTTGGTGTTGCTAGTGCCCTATAGACCTTTTTCAGATTTGATCAAGGGCCCTTAAGGATGGTCCACACAGATTTTTTAAGCATAAGATTTAAGGTTTAACGCGTAGTCGTAAAGTTGGATCATAGGAAACACGTACTGGCGTTCACACAAAGTTTTAGTTTTAAGACGTTGTTTTAGTTTTAAGACGTTGTTTTAGTTTTAAGACGTTGTTTTCATTGTTGAAACCTTATGCATTATGTCTTAAAAATCTGTGTGGACCAGCCCTTAGATAGAAGTAATCACGACCGTCTAGAACGATTCTGAAAATTTGACTTTTTAGCGCAATATCGAGAGTATAACATCCAACTTGCGTCACTAAACAATGTGTTTAAACATTTCACACGACCCCGATCACGCCGTACGGGTCTACGTTTACCGTCACCCGATCACCGAGTCACCAGGTCGCACTCGATACAGCTCGACACTCGACTCGCCATTACTTGTGGAAATCGAACGAGTATTTGCGTCAATCGCTCGGCCAACAATCGGTCGTAACCCACTCGATACCAGATCGAACCATTGCAATATTGCTGCAATCAACTTTATACAAACTCAAACTCGAGACCCTAACGCGCGATGCAGTGAACATAATATGTCACAGTAATTATTTATGAACCACAAATAAATTAAAATGTTTTTAATAATTTAATATTATTGTTTTTAAAATTAATAATAACCAGGCAACGTGTAGGTCCGAAAACCAAGACAGTGCACAACTCCCTTAAGTTAGATATAGACTCCCTGCCCAATCATATGAGCAGGCCAGAAAAGGAAGCCGTAGCTTTCAATAGACGTCACGTAGCGGCCATTATGAGGTACACATTGCTTGTTTACATTTGTTCTGTCAATAGAAGACACATAGGTTATCTAGGAAATATCAAAGTTTCAAGCCGTATAGATTGATGTGTGCAGGTAAAATTCCAAGAAAATGATTACACATGCAAATGATTGTCTTCAAACAGAGTTTACGCGTTCTTATTTTGTTTTCAGTCATAAAACGGAACCTTTGATTGAAAACAGTTGATGTGTCAGTCAAAGGACATCTGCAATATTGCAACAATGCAGTGTCGGAAGAACGTAAACAAATGTTTACAGAGTACCTCAGTATGGCTACCGTGCGATACCGGAAATGACGTTATTGCAAGCTCCCTATAGGATAGCTAGACAAAAGAATGGTTGAAGATTCCATCTTGGCATAGGAAGAGAGAAACGATTATTATTATTATTATTATTAATATTATTATTATAATAATAATTATTATTATTATTATTATTATTATTATTATTATTATTATTATTATTATTATTATTATTATTATTATTATTATTATTATTATTATTATTATTATTATTATTATTATTATTATTATTATTAAATGCCGCCATTTATATGAATTAGAAATATTCAGTAGATTAGAGATTTAGCCTACTCAAACTTTATGTGTATACTTTAAAAATCAAAACCTCTACTTACATATTTATTTAATGTATAATGTTATGTATAATGTTACCTACATTGTGGAACCAGTATATTTTCAAAACCAGCTGTATATCTTACAGTTAATATAATACACATTTTAACGTGAACATAAAGACCCAGATTGAATTGAAATTGAATTGCATGTGACTAAAATGCGAATTAATTTAACTATTTACTAAGGCCTGGTATTATGAACTTCGGATAATAATTATTTAGAAGGCTACTAACTTGTTTTCACCATGGCAACCAGGCTACCCATTGGTTGTTGTCATGGTGAAAACAACTTAGTAACCTTCTAAATATTTATCCCAAGTTCATAATACCGGGCTTGAATATATTTACTTCTACATCTTTACTTTCTAATTTAAGTTTATTTAATAGTACTTGGTGTAAAGTTAATAATAACAATTATAATAATTACAAGTTATTTCACAACGAACATTAACCACTAACTTTGTTTTCACCATGGCAACCATGCTTCCCATTGGTTGTTGCCATGGTGAAAACAAGTTAATATAGCCTACTAAATATTTATCCGATGTTCATAATACCGGGCCTAAACAATCACCTTATTTCGATATTGATGATTTAACAATAAAACAACAATGAACAATTGACAGCTTGTCACCTCTTCATAATAATTAAGTCATTTTCTTGCCAGTATTTTGAGTGGACAATATAAAAACGGTGAGTTCCCTGTCCTAGCCGCCAGGTCACTATCTCTAAGATCTTTGCTCCCCACAACATGGCCGCTGTGACGTCACGCGGTCACCCCACCCCCTGCACGTTGTGACCTTGGACTTACAACTGTTGCAACGTGCTTGGAAAACGGATTCTCATTTCCGGTTTTCGGATAATTGTCGGCAATTTTAGCGCCTATCGCTAACATCAACAACACTGTGAACAATGTCAACGTATGAAACATAAGCGTTAAAATGGCCGCCCACCGCCACCATCCGTGGGTATTTCAGTGTGATCACATCCAGTAACGAATTGTTACTATTTTAAGCAGTGGCGTAACTAGGTTAATAAAATTACCCGGGTAAGGCATGATCTGAACTGCTGACTGAACTCGTGACGGCTTACAGGGGTCTGGGGCAGGGCCCCAGCCACCGGAGGCGAAAGTTATCTGTACTGTTTTTTTTTTTATTACAATGTAAGTGCCTAAAATGGGTTTTAAGCAAGAAAAGTCACCACAATTGTTAGCTATTTGCCCACCATACTATATGGATTCACAGAAGAGTATATTTCACTAAAGGCATGTACTTTTACACGCCTGTTTGTCTATAGATCGTATACTTGGAGGATTTTTACCCGGGTATGTACCCGGGTTACCGATGCCTAGTTACGCCGGTGATTTTAAGTCCATGTGCTGGCGCAGGTAGTACTGTAGAGGGCGTGCCCACAACTCCTTCCAGAAGGCGGTGGCCAGCTCGTCGACCTTGACGTTGCGTCGCTGTGAGAACCACCGGAAGAAGGAAGGCTGTGAGTTCTTCTTGGTCAGCTTGAGTAGGTTCTGACCCGGGCGCCAGGTGATGGGCGATACCAGGGCTACGTGGTTCTTGTCGACTGTAATCATAAGCATAAACATCAGAACAACAACAAGAATAATAATAATAATAATAATAATAATAATAATAATAATAATAATAATAAAAATAATAATAATCATGATAATGATGATGATAATAATAATAATAATAATAATAATAATAATAATAATAATAATAATAATAATAATAATAATAATAATAATAATAATAATAATGATAATGATAGTAATAATTATAATAACAATGATAATGATGATAATAATAATAATAATACTGATAATAATAATAATAATAATAATAATAATAATAATAATAATAATAATAATAATAATAATAATAATAATAATAATAATAATAATAATAATAATGATAATGATAGTAATAATTATAATAACAATGATAATGATGATAATAATAATAATAATACTGATAATAATAATAATAATAATAATAATAATAATAATAATAATAATAATAATAATAATAATAATAATAATAATAATAATAATAATAATAATAATAATAATAATAATAATAATAATAATAATAATAATAATAATAATAATGATAATAATAATAATAATGATGATGATGATAATAATAATAATAATAATAATAATAATAATAATAATAATAATAATAAAAATAATAATAATAATGATGATAATGATGATAATAATAATTATAATAACAATGATAATGATGATGATAGTAATAATAATAATAATTATCATTATAATAATAATATTTATAATAATAAAAATTCCAAGTCAACCGTATGAATGCTGACGTCATAGATGAGTAAGTCGGAGCCAATCAGTGGGTGTCTTTCTTTAATACTGGCATTTGATTGGCCAATGCCTCATCACTCATCTATGACGTCAGCGTCCACACGAGGAGGCCGTAGTTCTCACCGTTGTCGAGGAACTCCTTGAGCAGCACCTGGTTGGTGAAGAAGGGGTTCCGCCGGAAGTGGAGGAACAGCCGGAAGCCGCTTGCGGCGCGACACTCGTACACCTCCACGTGGTAGAGGTAGCGTAGTAGGGGTCGCTCCTCGGCGGCCACCCTCGCCGACACAAGGGGGTGGTGGAAGAGGGCGCGCGGCCAGAAGCCGGGTAGGAGGCGGATGGCTGCGTTGCGCTTGGCTCGTATCCGCTCCTGTACCCGCTCGTAGGCCGGCCGGACCCGCTGCAGACAATATACACACGTCACAGCTGTGCGCGCGGCCAGGAGCCGGATGGCTGCGTTGCGCTTGGCTCGTATCCGCTCCTCTACCCGCTCGTAGGCCGGCCGGACCCGCTGCAGACAATATACACTCGTCACAGCTGTGCGCGCGGCCAGGAGGCGGATGGCTGCGTTGCGCTTGGCTCGTATCCGCTCCTGTACCCGCTCGTAGGCCGGCCGGACCCGCTGCAGACAATATACACTCGTCACAGCTGTGCGTGCGGCCAGGAGGCGGGTAGGAGGCGGATGGCTGCGTTGCGCTTGGCTCGTATCCGCTCCTCTACCCGCTCGTAGGCCGGCCGGACCCGCTGCAGACAATATACACTCGTCACAGCTGTGCGCGCGGCCAGGAGGCGGGTAGGAGGCGGATGGCTGCGTTGCGCTTGGCTCGTATCCGCTCCTCTACCCGCTCGTAGGCCGGCCGGACCCGCTGCAGACAATATACACACGTCACAGCTGTGCGCGCGGCCAGGGAGGCAAGTTTTTAAACACACGTTTGCAGTCACAACGTAACGTCAAAACGTGAATCCATCCCACTCGTTTTTGGTGGCTTGGAAAATATGCAAGTTTTTAAAACCAAAACGTACGTTGTGATCTAAATGTGTATTGCTGTTTATTCCCGTTGCAATTGTTCCATGGTGTTCATACTTTGTGATTGTAAACGTTCTGTGACCAATCAAAAACGAGCTTCGTTACGCCTAGCGCTAGCAACGACAACTAAACAAACTATTTACCAGCTGTCAGTTGTCAAACTTTTGTTATCCTCACAAGTGTCAAAAGGTAAGGTCTAGGCCTAGATTTCGTAAGTAAGGGCCTAGGCCTACCTCTAGAGCATGTTTTTATTAATAAATTTTGCATCCGAAAGTTGAAAAGAGTCTACGCGCTCCTTAAACCAATCTAAATCATTATTGTCTAAACCATTTTTGTCTAAATCATTATTGTCTCCTTCATCTGCGGCATTTTCAATCTCATCGCAAAACTACGTATTCAATTGTTTGTTGTTGTTCTGGTCACCACGGCTGTCTGAAAAAAAGCATTAACTGCCATCGAGTACAATTTAATCATGAAGGCAGTGATTTAAAACGTGAAAAATTATCCAACCACGAGTATTTCGATGGCGGGAGGGAACGTCACGTTTCGAGACGTGAATTCGTTGGCGTTGTGGTTTAAAAACTTGCATTCTGCGCAAAACGTACGTTTTGATCGTCACGTGACCCGCCAAGCCACCTTTTTTTAGGAAGTGACTGCAAACGTGTGTTTAAAAACTTGCCTCCCAGGAGGCGGGTAGGAGGCGGATGGCTGCGTTGCGCTTGGCTCGTATCCGCTCCTCTACCCGCTCGTAGGCCGGCCGGACCCGCTGCAGACAATATACACACGTCACAGCTGTGCGCGCGGCCAGGAGGCGGATGGCTGCGTTGCGCTTGGCTCGTATCCGCTCCTCTACCCGCTCGTAGGCCGGCCGGACCCGCTGCAGACAATATACACACGTCACAGCTGTGCGCGCGGCCAGGAGGCGGATGGCTGCGTTGCGCTTGGCTCGTATCCGCTCCTCTACCCGCTCGTAGGCCGGCCGGACCCGCTGCAGACAATATACACACGTCACAGCTGTGCGCGCGGCCAGGAGGCGGATGGCTGCGTTGCGCTTGGCTCGTATCCGCTCCTCTACCCGCTCGTAGGCCGGCCGGACCCGCTGCAGACAATATACACACGTCACAGCTGTGCGCGCGGCCAGGAGGCGGATGGCTGCGTTGCGCTTGGCTCGTATCCGCTCCTCTACCCGCTCGTAGGCCGGCCGGACCCGCTGCAGACAATATACACACGTCACAGCTGTGCGCGCGGCCAGGAGGCGGATGGCTGCGTTGCGCTTGGCTCGTATCCGCTCCTCTACCCGCTCGTAGGCCGGCCGGACCCGCTGCAGACAATATACACACGTCACAGCTGTGCGCGCGGCCAGGAGGCGGATGGCTGCGTTGCGCTTGGCTCGTATCCGCTCCTCTACCCGCTCGTAGGCCGGCCGGACCCGCTGCAGACAATATACACACGTCACAGCTGTGCGCGCGGCCAGGAGGCGGATGGCCGCGTTGCGCTTGGCTCGTATCCGCTCCTCTACCCGCTCGTAGGCCGGCCGGACCCGCTGCAGACAATATACACACGTCACAGCTGTGCGCGCGGCCAGGAGGCGGATGGCCGCGTTGCGCTTGGCTCGTATCCGCTCCTGTACCCGCTCGTAGGCCGGCCAGACCCGCTGCAGACAATATACACACGTCACAGCTGTGCGCGCGGCCAGGAGGCGGGTAGGAGGCGGGTGGCTGCGTTGCGCTTGGCTCGTATCCGCTCCTCTACCCGCTCGTAGGCCGGCCGGACCCGCTGCAGACAATATACACACGTCACAGCTGTGCGCGCGGCCAGGAGGCGGGTAGGAGGCGGGTGGCTGCGTTGCGCTTGGCTCGTATCCGCTCCTGTACCCGCTCGTAGGCCGGCCGGACCCGCTGCAGACAATATACACACGTCACAGCTGTGCGCGCGGCCAGGAGGCGGGTAGGAGGCGGGTGGCTGCGTTGCGCTTGGCTCGTATCCGCTCCTCTACCCGCTCGTAGGCCGGCCGGACCCGCTGCAGACAATATACACACGTCACAGCTGTGCGCGCGGCCAGGAGGCGGGTAGGAGGCGGGTGGCTGCGTTGCGCTTGGCTCGTATCCGCTCCTCTACCCGCTCGTAGGCCGGCCGGACCCGCTGCAGACAATATACACACGTCACAGCTGTGCGCGCGGCCAGGAGGCGGATGGCTGCGTTGCGCTTGGCTCGTATCCGCTCCTCTACCCGCTCGTAGGCCGGCCGGACCCGCTGCAGACAATATACACACGTCACAGCTGTGCGCGCGGCCAGGAGGCGGGTGGCTGCGTTGCGCTTGGCTCGTATCCGCTCCTCTACCCGCTCGTAGGCCGGCCGGACCCGCTGCAGACAATATACACACGTCACAGCTGTGCGCGCGGCCAGGAGGCGGATGGCTGCGTTGCGCTTGGCCCGTATCCGCTCCTCTACCCGCTCGTAGGCCGGCCGGACCCGCTGCAGACAATATACACACGTCACAGCTGTGCGCGCGGCCAGGAGGCGGATGGCTGCGTTGCGCTTGGCTCGTATCCGCTCCTCTACCCGCTCGTAGGCCGGCCGGACCCGCTGCAGACAATATACACACGTCACAGCTGTGTGCGCGGCCAGGAGGCGGGTAGGAGGCGGATGGCCGCGTTGCGCTTGGCTCGTATCCGCTCCTCTACCCGCTCGTAGGCCGGCCGGACCCGCTGCAGACAATATACACACGTCACAGCTGTGCGCGCGGCCAGGAGGCGGGTAGGAGGCGGATGGCCGCGTTGCGCTTGGCCCGTATCCGCTCCTGTACCCGCTCGTAGGCCGGCCGGACCCGCTGCAGACAATATACACACGTCACAGCTGTGCGCGCGGCCAGGAGGCGGGTAGGAGGCGGATGGCCGCGTTGCGCTTGGCTCGTATCCGCTCCTGTACCCGCTCGTAGGCCGGCCGGACCCGCTGCAGACAATATACACACGTCACAGCTGTGCGCGCGGCCAGGAGGCGGATGGCTGCGTTGCGCTTGGCCCGTATCCGCTCCTCTACCTGCTCGTAGGCCGGCCGGACCCGCTGCAGACAATATACACACGTCACAGCTGTGCGCGCGGCCAGGAGGCGGATGGCTGCTTGGCTCGTATCCGCTCCTCTACCCGCTCGTAGGCCGGCCGGACCCGCTGCAGACAATATACACACGTCACAGCTGTGCGCGCGGCCAGGAGGCGGATGGCTGCGTTGCGCTTGGCTCGTATCCGCTCCTCTACCCGCTCGTAGGCCGGCCGGACCCGCTGCAGACAATATACACACGTCACAGCTGTGCGCGCGGCCAGGAGGCGGATGGCTGCGTTGCGCTTGGCTCGTATCCGCTCCTCTACCCGCTCGTAGGCCGGCCGGACCCGCTGCAGACAATATACACACGTCACAGCTGTGCGCGCGGCCAGGAGCCGGATGGCCGCGTTGCGCTTGGCTCGTATCCGCTCCTCTACCCGCTCGTAGGCCGGCCGGACCCGCTGCAGACAATATACACACGTCACAGCTGTGCGCGCGGCCAGGAGGCGGATGGCTGCGTTGCGCTTGGCTCGTATCCGCTCCTCTACCCGCTCGTAGGCCGGCCGGACCCGCTGCAGACAATATACACACGTCACAGCTGTGCGCGCGGCCAGGAGGCGGATGGCCGCGTTGCGCTTGGCTCGTATCCGCTCCTGTACCCGCTCGTAGGCCGGCCGGACCCGCTGCAGACAATATACACACGTCACAGCTGTGCGCGCGGCCAGGAGGCGGATGGCTGCGTTGCGCTTGGCTCGTATCCGCTCCTCTACCCGCTCGTAGGCCGGCCGGACCCGCTGCAGACAACATACACACGTCACAGCTGTGCGCGCGGCCAGGAGGCGGATGGCCGCGTTTCGCTTGGCTCGTATCCGCTCCTGTACCCGCTCGTAGGCCGGCCGGACCCGCTGCAGACAACATACACACGTCACAGCTGTGCGCGCGGCCAGGAGGCGGATGGCTGCGTTGCGCTTGGCTCGTATCCGCTCCTCTACCCGCTCGTAGGCCGGCCGGACCCGCTGCAGACAATATACACACGTCACAGCTGTGCGCGCGGCCAGGAGGCGGATGGCTGCGTTGCGCTTGGCTCGTATCCGCTCCTCTACCCGCTCGTAGGCCGGCCGGACCCGCTGCAGACAACATACACACGTCACAGCTGTGCGCGCGGCCAGGAGGCGGATGGCTGCTTGGCCCGTATCCGCTCCTCTACCCGCTCGTAGGCCGGCCGGACCCGCTGCAGACAACATACACACGTCACAGCTGTGCGCGCGGCCAGGAGGCGGATGGCTGCTTGGCCCGTATCCGCTCCTCTACCCGCTCGTAGGCCGGCCGGACCCGCTGCAGACAACATACACACGTCACAGCTGTGCGCGCGGCCAGGAGGCGGATGGCTGCTTGGCCCGTATCCGCTCCTCTACCCGCTCGTAGGCCGGCCGGACCCGCTGCAGACAACATACACACGTCACAGCTGTGCGCGCGGCCAGGAGGCGGATGGCTGCTTGGCTCGTATCCGCTCCTCTACCCGCTCGTAGGCCGGCCGGACCCGCTGCAGACAACATACACACGTCACAGCTGTGCGCGCGGCCAGGAGGCGGATGGCTGCGTTGCGCTTGGCTCGTATCCGCTCCTCTACCCGCTCGAAGGCCGGCCGGACCCGCTGCAGACAACATACACACGTCACAGCTGTGCGCGCGGCCAGGAGGCGGATGGCTGCGTTGCGCTTGGCTCGTATCCGCTCCTCTACCCGCTCGAAGGCCGGCCGGACCCGCTGCAGACAATATACACACGTCACAGCTGTGCGCGCGGCCAGGAGGCGGATGGCCGCGTTGCGCTTGGCTCGTATCCGCTCCTCTACCCGCTCGTAGGCCGGCCGGACCCGCTGCAGACAACATACACACGTCACAGCTGTGCGCGCGGCCAGGAGGCGGATGGCTGCTTGGCCCGTATCCGCTCCTCTACCCGCTCGTAGGCCGGCCGGACCCGCTGCAGACAACATACACACGTCACAGCTGTGCGCGCGGCCAGGAGGCGGATGGCTGCTTGGCCCGTATCCGCTCCTCTACCCGCTCGTAGGCCGGCCGGACCCGCTGCAGACAACATACACACGTCACAGCTGTGCGCGCGGCCAGGAGGCGGATGGCTGCTTGGCTCGTATCCGCTCCTCTACCCGCTCGTAGGCCGGCCGGACCCGCTGCAGACAACATACACACGTCACAGCTGTGCGCGCGGCCAGGAGGCGGATGGCTGCGTTGCGCTTGGCTCGTATCCGCTCCTCTACCCGCTCGAAGGCCGGCCGGACCCGCTGCAGACAACATACACACGTCACAGCTGTGCGCGCGGCCAGGAGGCGGATGGCTGCGTTGCGCTTGGCTCGTATCCGCTCCTCTACCCGCTCGAAGGCCGGCCGGACCCGCTGCAGACAATATACACACGTCACAGCTGTGCGCGCGGCCAGGAGGCGGATGGCCGCGTTGCGCTTGGCTCGTATCCGCTCCTCTACCCGCTCGTAGGCCGGCCGGACCCGCTGCAGACAACATACACACGTCACAGCTGTGCGCGCGGCCAGGAGGCGGATGGCTGCTTGGCCCGTATCCGCTCCTCTACCCGCTCGTAGGCCGGCCGGACCCGCTGCAGACAATATACACACGTCACAGCTGTGCGCGCGGCCAGGAGGCGGATGGCTGCGTTGCGCTTGGCTCGTATCCGCTCCTCTACCCGCTCGTAGGCCGGCCGGACCCGCTGCAGACAATATACACACGTCACAGCTGTGCGCGCGGCCAGGAGGCGGATGGCTGCGTTGCGCTTGGCTCGTATCCGCTCCTCTACCCGCTCGTAGGCCGGCCGGACCCGCTGCAGACAACATACACACGTCACAGCTGTGCGCGCGGCCAGGAGGCGGATGGCTGCTTGGCCCGTATCCGCTCCTCTACCCGCTCGTAGGCCGGCCGGACCCGCTGCAGACAACATACACACGTCACAGCTGTGCGCGCGGCCAGGAGGCGGATGGCTGCTTGGCTCGTATCCGCTCCTCTACCCGCTCGTAGGCCGGCCGGACCCGCTGCAGACAACATACACACGTCACAGCTGTGCGCGCGGCCAGGAGGCGGATGGCTGCGTTGCGCTTGGCTCGTATCCGCTCCTCTACCCGCTCGAAGGCCGGCCGGACCCGCTGCAGACAACATACACACGTCACAGCTGTGCGCGCGGCCAGGAGGCGGATGGCTGCGTTGCGCTTGGCTCGTATCCGCTCCTCTACCCGCTCGAAGGCCGGCCGGACCCGCTGCAGACAATATACACACGTCACAGCTGTGCGCGCGGCCAGGAGGCGGGTAGGAGGCGGATGGCTGCGTTGCGCTTGGCTCGTATCCGCTCCTCTACCCGCTCGTAGGCCGGCCGGACCCGCTGCAGACAATATACACACGTCACAGCTGTGCGCGCGGCCAGGAGGCGGATGGCTGCGTTGCGCTTGGCTCGTATCCGCTCCTCTACCCGCTCGTAGGCCGGCCGGACCCGCTGCAGACAACATACACACGTCACAGCTGTGCGCGCGGCCAGGAGGCGGATGGCTGCTTGGCCCGTATCCGCTCCTCTACCCGCTCGTAGGCCGGCCGGACCCGCTGCAGACAACATACACACGTCACAGCTGTGCGCGCGGCCAGGAGGCGGATGGCTGCTTGGCTCGTATCCGCTCCTCTACCCGCTCGTAGGCCGGCCGGACCCGCTGCAGACAACATACACACGTCACAGCTGTGCGCGCGGCCAGGAGGCGGATGGCTGCGTTGCGCTTGGCTCGTATCCGCTCCTCTACCCGCTCGAAGGCCGGCCGGACCCGCTGCAGACAACATACACACGTCACAGCTGTGCGCGCGGCCAGGAGGCGGATGGCTGCGTTGCGCTTGGCTCGTATCCGCTCCTCTACCCGCTCGAAGGCCGGCCGGACCCGCTGCAGACAATATACACACGTCACAGCTGTGCGCGCGGCCAGGAGGCGGATGGCCGCGTTGCGCTTGGCTCGTATCCGCTCCTCTACCCGCTCGTAGGCCGGCCGGACCCGCTGCAGACAACATACACACGTCACAGCTGTGCGCGCGGCCAGGAGGCGGATGGCTGCTTGGCCCGTATCCGCTCCTCTACCCGCTCGTAGGCCGGCCGGACCCGCTGCAGACAATATACACACGTCACAGCTGTGCGCGCGGCCAGGAGGCGGATGGCTGCGTTGCGCTTGGCTCGTATCCGCTCCTCTACCCGCTCGTAGGCCGGCCGGACCCGCTGCAGACAATATACACACGTCACAGCTGTGCGCGCGGCCAGGAGGCGGATGGCTGCGTTGCGCTTGGCTCGTATCCGCTCCTCTACCCGCTCGTAGGCCGGCCGGACCCGCTGCAGACAATATACACACGTCACAGCTGTGTGCGCGGCCAGGAGGCGGGTAGGAGGCGGATGGCTGCGTTGCGCTTGGCTCGTATCCGCTCCTGTACCCGCTCGTAGGCCGGCCGGACCCGCTGCAGACAATATACACACGTCACAGCTGTGCGCGCGGCCAGGAGGCGGATGGCTGCGTTGCGCTTGGCCCGTATCCGCTCCTCTACCCGCTCGTAGGCCGGCCGGACCCGCTGCAGACAATATACACACGTCACAGCTGTGCGCGCGGCCAGGAGGCGGATGGCTGCGTTGCGCTTGGCCCGTATCCGCTCCTCTACCCGCTCGTAGGCCGGCCGGACCCGCTGCAGACAATATACACACGTCACAGCTGTGCGCGCGGCCAGGAGGCGGGTAGGAGGCGGATGGCTGCGTTGCGCTTGGCCCGTATCCGCTCCTCTACCCGCTCGTAGGCCGGCCGGACCCGCTGCAGACAATATACACACGTCACAGCTGTGCGCGCGGCCAGGAGGCGGGTAGGAGGCGGATGGCTGCGTTGCGCTTGACTCGTATCCGCTCCTGTACCCGCTCGTAGGCCGGCCGGACCCGCTGCAGACAATATACACACGTCACAGCTGTGCGCGCGGCCAGGAGGCGGATGGCTGCGTTGCGCTTGGCTCGTATCCGCTCCTCTACCCGCTCGTAGGCCGGCCGGACCCGCTGCAGACAATATACACACGTCACAGCTGTGCGCGCGGCCAGGAGGCGGGTAGGAGGCGGATGGCCGCGTTGCGCTTGGCTCGTATCCGCTCCTGTACCCGCTCGTAGGCCGGTCGTACCCGCTGCAGACAAGATACACACGTCACAGCTGTGCGCGCGGCCAGGAGGCGGGTAGGAGGCGGATGGCCGCGTTGCGCTTGGCTCGTATCCGCTCCTCTACCCGCTCGTAGGCCGGCCGGACCCGCTGCAGACAATATACACACGTCACAGCTGTGCGCGCGGCCAGGAGGCGGGAGGCGGATGGCCGCGTTGCGCTTGGCCCGTATCCGCTCCTGTACCCGCTCGTAGGCCGGCCGGACCCGCTGCAGACAATATACACACGTCACAGCTGTGCGTGCGGCCAGGAGGCGGATGGCTGCGTTGCGCTTGGCTCGTATCCGCTCCTGTACCCGCTCGTAGGCCGGTCGTACCCGCTGCAGACAAGATACACACGTCACAGCTGTGCGCGCGGCCAGGAGGCGGATGGCCGCGTTGCGCTTGGCCCGTATCCGCTCCTCTACCCGCTCGTAGGCCGGCCGGACCCGCTGCAGACAATATACACACGTCACAGCTGTGCGCGCGGCCAGGAGGCGGGTAGGAGGCGGATGGCTGCGTTGCGCTTGGCTTGTATCCGCTCCTCTACCCGCTCGTAGGCCGGCCGGACCCGCTGCAGACAATATACACACGTCACAGCTGTGCGCGCGGCCAGGAGGCGGATGGCTGCGTTGCGCTTGGCCCGTATCCGCTCCTCTACCCGCTCGTAGGCCGGCCGGACCCGCTGCAGACAATATACACACGTCACAGCTGTGCGCGCGGCCAGGAGGCGGATGGCTGCGTTGCGCTTGGCTCGTATCCGCTCCTCTACCCGCTCGTAGGCCGGCCGGACCCGCTGCAGACAATATACACACGTCACAGCTGTGCGCGCGGCCAGGAGGCGGATGGCTGCGTTGCGCTTGGCTCGTATCCGCTCCTCTACCCGCTCGTAGGCCGGCCGGACCCGCTGCAGACAATATACACACGTCACAGCTGTGCGCGCGGCCAGGAGGCGGGTAGGAGGCGGATGGCCGCGTTGCGCTTGGCTCGTATCCGCTCCTCTACCCGCTCGTAGGCCGGCCGGACCCGCTGCAGACAATATACACACGTCACAGCTGTGCGCGCGGCCAGGAGGCGGATGGCTGCGTTGCGCTTGGCTCGTTTCCGCTACTGTACATGCTCGTAGGCCGGCCGGACCCGCTGCAGACAATATACACACGTCACAGCTGTGCGCGCGGCCAGGAGGCGGATGGCTGCGTTGCGCTTGGCTCGTATCCGCTCCTCTACCCGCTCGCAGGCCGGCCGGACCCGCTGCAGACAATATACACACGTCACAGCTGTGCGCGCGGCCAGGAGGCGGATGGCTGCGTTGCGCTTGGCTCGTATCCGCTCCTCTACCCGCTCGTAGGCCTGCCGGACCCGCTGCAGACAACATACACACGTCACAGCTGTGCGCGCGGCCAGGAGGCGGATGGCTGCGTTGCGCTTGGCTCGTATCCGCTCCTCTACCCGCTCGTAGGCCGGCCGGACCCGCTGCAGACAATATACACACGTCACAGCTGTGCGCGCGGCCAGGAGGCGGATGGCTGCGTTGCGCTTGGCTCGTATCCGCTCCTGTACCCGCTCGTAGGCCGGCCGGACCCGCTGCAGACAATGTACACACGTCACAGCTGTGCGCGCGGCCAGGAGGCGGGTAGGAGGCGGATGGCTGCTTGGCTCGTATCCGCTCCTCTACCCGCTCGTAGGCCGGCCGGACCCGCTGCAGACAATATACACACGTCACAGCTGTGCGCGCGGCCAGGAGGCGGATGGCTGCTTGGCTCGTATCCGCTCCTCTACCCGCTCGTAGGCCGGCCGGACCCGCTGCAGACAATATACACACGTCACAGCTGTGCGCGCGGCCAGGAGGCGGATGGCTGCTTGGCTCGTATCCGCTCCTCTACCCGCTCGTAGGCCGGCCGGACCCGCTGCAGACAACATACACACGTCACAGCTGTGCGCGCGGCCAGGAGGCGGATGGCTGCTTGGCTCGTATCCGCTCCTCTACCCGCTCGTAGGCCGGCCGGACCCGCTGCAGACAACATACACACGTCACAGCTGTGTGCGCGGCCAGGAGGCGGATGGCTGCTTGGCTCGTATCCGCTCCTCTACCCGCTCGTAGGCCGGCCGGACCCGCTGCAGACAATATACACACGTCACAGCTGTGCGCGCGGCCAGGAGGCGGATGGCCGCGTTGCGCTTGGCTCGTATCCGCTCCTCTACCCGCTCGTAGGCCGGCCGGACCCGCTGCAGACAATATACACACGTCACAGCTGTGCGCGCGGCCAGGAGGCGGATGGCTGCTTGGCTCGTATCCGCTCCTCTACCCGCTCGTAGGCCGGCCGGACCCGCTGCAGACAATATACACACGTCACAGCTGTGCGCGCGGCCAGGAGGCGGATGGCCGCGTTGCGCTTGGCCCGTATCCGCTCCTCTACCCGCTCGTAGGCCGGCCGGACCCGCTGCAGACAATATACACACGTCACAGCTGTGCGCGCGGCCAGGAGGCGGATGGCTGCGTTGCGCTTGGCTCGTATCCGCTCCTCTACCCGCTCGTAGGCCGGCCGGACCCGCTGCAGACAATATACACACGTCACAGCTGTGCGCGCGGCCAGGAGGCGGATGGCTGCGTTGCGCTTGGCTCGTATCCGCTCCTCTACCCGCTCGTAGGCCGGCCGGACCCGCTGCAGACAATATACACACGTCACAGCTGTGCGCGCGGCCAGGAGGCGGATGGCTGCGTTGCGCTTGGCCCGTATCCGCTCCTCTACCCGCTCGTAGGCCGGCCGGACCCGCTGCAGACAATATACACACGTCACAGCTGTGCGCGCGGCCAGGAGGCGGATGGCTGCGTTGCGCTTGGCCCGTATCCGCTCCTCTACCCGCTCGTAGGCCGGCCGGACCCGCTGCAGACAATATACACACGTCACAGCTGTGCGCGCGGCCAGGAGGCGGATGGCTGCTTGGCTCGTATCCGCTCCTCTACCCGCTCGTAGGCCGGCCGGACCCGCTGCAGACAATATACACACGTCACAGCTGTGCGCGCGGCCAGGAGGCGGATGGCCGCGTTGCGCTTGGCTCGTATCCGCTCCTCTACCCGCTCGTAGGCCGGCCGGACCCGCTGCAGACAATATACACACGTCACAGCTGTGCGCGCGGCCAGGAGGCGGATGGCCGCGTTGCGCTTGGCTCGTATCCGCTCCTGTACCCGCTCGTAGGCCGGCCGGACCCGCTGCAGACAATATACACACGTCACAGCTGTGCGCGCGGCCAGGAGGCGGATGGCTGCTTGGCTCGTATCCGCTCCTCTACCCGCTCGTAGGCCGGCCGGACCCGCTGCAGACAATATACACACGTCACAGCTGTGCGCGCGGCCAGGAGGCGGATGGCCGCGTTGCGCTTGGCTCGTATCCGCTCCTCTACCCGCTCGTAGGCCGGCCAGACCCGCTGCAGACAATATACACACGTCACAGCTGTGCGCGCGGCCAGGAGGCGGATGGCTGCGTTGCGCTTGGCTCGTATCCGCTCCTCTACCCGCTCGTAGGCCGGCCGGACCCGCTGCAGACAATATACACACGTCACAGCTGTGCGCGCGGCCAGGAGGCGGATGGCTGCGTTGCGCTTGGCTCGTATCCGCTCCTCTACCCGCTCGTAGGCCGGCCGGACCCGCTGCAGACAATATACACACGTCACAGCTGTGCGCGCGGCCAGGAGGCGGATGGCCGCGTTGCGCTTGGCTCGTATCCGCTCCTCTACCCGCTCGTAGGCCGGCCGGACCCGCTGCAGACAATATACACACGTCACAGCTGTGCGCGCGGCCAGGAGGCGGATGGCTGCGTTGCGCTTGGCCCGTATCCGCTCCTCTACCCGCTCGTAGGCCGGCCGGACCCGCTGCAGACAATATACACACGTCACAGCTGTGCGCGCGGCCAGGAGGCGGGTAGGAGGCGGATGGCTGCGTTGCGCTTGGCCCGTATCCGCTCCTCTACCCGCTCGTAGGCCGGCCGGACCCGCTGCAGACAATATACACACGTCACAGCTGTGCGCGCGGCCAGGAGGCGGATGGCTGCGTTGCGCTTGGCTCGTATCCGCTCCTGTACCCGCTCGTAGGCCGGCCGGACCCGCTGCAGACAATATACACACGTCACAGCTGTGCGCGCGGCCAGGAGGCGGATGGCCGCGTTGCGCTTGGCTCGTATCCGCTCCTCTACCCGCTCGTAGGCCGGCCGGACCCGCTGCAGACAATATACACACGTCACAGCTGTGCGCGCGGCCAGGAGGCGGATGGCTGCGTTGCGCTTGGCTCGTATCCGCTCCTCTACCCGCTCGTAGGCCGGCCGGACCCGCTGCAGACAATATACACACGTCACAGCTGTGCGCGCGGCCAGGAGGCGGATGGCTGCGTTGCGCTTGGCTCGTATCCGCTCCTGTACCCGCTCGTAGGCCGGCCGGACCCGCTGCAGACAATATACACACGTCACAGCTGTGCGCGCGGCCAGGAGGCGGATGGCTGCGTTGCGCTTGGCTCGTATCCGCTCCTGTACCCGCTCGTAGGCCGGCCGGACCCGCTGCAGACAATATACACACGTCACAGCTGTGCGCGCGGCCAGGAGGCGGATGGCTGCGTTGCGCTTGGCTCGTATCCGCTCCTGTACCCGCTCGTAGGCCGGCCGGACCCGCTGCAGACAATATACACACGTCACAGCTGTGCGCGCGGCCAGGAGGCGGATGGCTGCGTTGCGCTTGGCCCGTATCCGCTCCTCTACCCGCTCGTAGGCCGGCCGGACCCGCTGCAGACAATATACACACGTCACAGCTGTGCGCGCGGCCAGGAGGCGGATGGCTGCGTTGCGCTTGGCTCGTATCCGCTCCTGTACCCGCTCGTAGGCCGGCCGGACCCGCTGCAGACAATATACACACGTCACAGCTGTGCGCGCGGCCAGGAGGCGGATGGCTGCGTTGCGCTTGGCTCGTATCCGCTCCTCTACCCGCTCGTAGGCCGGCCGGACCCTCTGCAGACAATATACACACGTCACAGCTGTGCGCGCGGCCAGGAGGCGGATGGCTGCGTTGCGCTTGGCTCGTATCCGCTCCTGTACCCGCTCGTAGGCCGGCCGGACCCGCTGCAGACAATATACACACGTCACAGCTGTGCGCGCGGCCAGGAGGCGGATGGCCGCGTTGCGCTTGGCTCGTATCCGCTCCTGTACCCGCTCGTAGGCCGGCCGGACCCGCTGCAGACAATATACACACGTCACAGCTGTGCGCGCGGCCAGGAGGCGGATGGCTGCGTTGCGCTTGGCTCGTATCCGCTCCTCTACCCGCTCGTAGGCCGGCCGGACCCGCTGCAGACAATATACACACGTCACAGCTGTGCGCGCGGCCAGGAGGCGGGTAGGAGGCGGATGGCTGCGTTGCGCTTGGCTCGTATCCGCTCCTCTACCCGCCCGTAGGCCGGCCGGACCCGCTGCAGACAATATACACACGTCACAGCTGTGCGCGCGGCCAGGAGGCGGATGGCTGCGTTGCGCTTGGCCCGTATCCGCTCCTCTACCCGCTCGTAGGCCGGCCGGACCCGCTGCAGACAATATACACACGTCACAGCTGTGCGCGCGGCCAGGAGGCGGATGGCTGCGTTGCGCTTGGCCCGTATCCGCTCCTCTACCCGCTCATAGGCCGGCCGGACCCGCTGCAGACAATATACACACGTCACAGCTGTGCGCGCGGCCAGGAGGCGGATGGCTGCGTTGCGCTTGGCCCGTATCCGCTCCTCTACCCGCTCGTAGGCCGGCCGGACCCGCTGCAGACAATATACACACGTCACAGCTGTGTGCGCGGCCAGGAGGCGGATGGCTGCGTTGCGCTTGGCTCGTATCCGCTCCTCTACCCGCTCGTAGGCCGGCCGGACCCGCTGCAGACAATATACACACGTCACAGCTGTGCGCGCGGCCAGGAGGCGGATGGCTGCGTTGCGCTTGGCTCGTATCCGCTCCTCTACCCGCTCGTAGGCCGGCCGGACCCGCTGCAGACAATATACACACGTCACAGCTGTGCGCGCGGCCAGGAGGCGGATGGCTGCGTTGCGCTTGGCTCGTATCCGCTCCTCTACCCGCTCGTAGGCCGGCCGGACCCGCTGCAGACAATATACACACGTCACAGCTGTGCGCGCGGCCAGGAGGCGGATGGCTGCGTTGCGCTTGGCTCGTATCCGCTCCTCTACCCGCTCGTAGGCCGGCCGGACCCGCTGCAGACAATATACACACGTCACAGCTGTGCGCGCGGCCAGGAGGCGGATGGCCGCGTTGCGCTTGGCCCGTATCCGCTCCTCTACCCGCTCGTAGGCCGGCCGGACCCGCTGCAGACAATATACACACGTCACAGCTGTGCGCGCGGCCAGGAGGCGGATGGCTGCGTTGCGCTTGGCTCGTATCCGCTCCTCTACCCGCTCGTAGGCCGGCCGGACCCGCTGCAGACAATATACACACGTCACAGCTGTGCGCGCGGCCAGGAGGCGGATGGCTGCGTTGCGCTTGGCTCGTATCCGCTCCTCTACCCGCTCGTAGGCCGGCCGGACCCGCTGCAGACAATATACACACGTCACAGCTGTGCGCGCGGCCAGGAGGCGGGTAGGAGGCGGATGGCTGCGTTGCGCTTGGCTCGTATCCGCTCCTCTACCCGCCCGTAGGCCGGCCGGACCCGCTGCAGACAATATACACACGTCACAGCTGTGCGCGCGGCCAGGAGGCGGATGGCTGCGTTGCGCTTGGCCCGTATCCGCTCCTCTACCCGCTCGTAGGCCTGCCGGACCCGCTGCAGACAATATACACACGTCACAGCTGTGCGCGCGGCCAGGAGGCGGATGGCTGCGTTGCGCTTGGCTCGTATCCGCTCCTGTACCCGCTCGTAGGCCGGCCGGACCCGCTGCAGACAATATACACACGTCACAGCTGTGCGCGCGGCCAGGAGGCGGATGGCCGCGTTGCGCTTGGCCCGTATCCGCTCCTCTACCCGCTCGTAGGCCGGCCGGACCCGCTGCAGACAATATACACACGTCACAGCTGTGCGCGCGGCCAGGAGGCGGGTAGGAGGCGGATGGCTGCGTTGCGCTTGGCTTGTATCCGCTCCTCTACCCGCTCGTAGGCCGGCCGGACCCGCTGCAGACAATATACACACGTCACAGCTGTGCGCGCGGCCAGGAGGCGGATGGCCGCGTTGCGCTTGGCCCGTATCCGCTCCTGTACCCGCTCGTAGGCCGGCCGGACCCGCTGCAGACAATATACACACGTCACAGCTGTGTGCGCGGCCAGGAGGCGGATGGCTGCGTTGCGCTTGGCTCGTATCCGCTCCTCTACCCGCTCGTAGGCCGGCCGGACCCGCTGCAGACAATATACACACGTCACAGCTGTGCGCGCGGCCAGGAGGCGGATGGCTGCGTTGCGCTTGGCTCGTATCCGCTCCTCTACCCGCTCGTAGGCCGGCCGGACCCGCTGCAGACAATATACACACGTCACAGCTGTGTGCGCGGCCAGGAGGCGGATGGCTGCGTTGCGCTTGGCTCGTATCCGCTCCTCTACCCGCTCGTAGGCCGGCCGGACCCGCTGCAGACAATATACACACGTCACAGCTGTGCGCGCGGCCAGGAGGCGGATGGCTGCGTTGCGCTTGGCCCGTATCCGCTCCTGTACCCGCTCGTAGGCCGGCCGGACCCGCTGCAGACAATATACACACGTCACAGCTGTGCGCGCGGCCAGGAGGCGGATGGCTGCGTTGCGCTTGGCTCGTATCCGCTCCTCTACCCGCTCGTAGGCCGGCCGGACCCGCTGCAGACAATATACACACGTCACAGCTGTGCGCGCGGCCAGGAGGCGGATGGCTGCGTTGCGCTTGGCTCGTATCCGCTCCTCTACCCGCTCGTAGGCCGGCCGGGCCCGCTGCAGACAATATACACACGTCACAGCTGTGCGCGCGGCCAGGAGGCGGGTAGGAGGCGGGTGGCTGCGTTGCGCTTGGCTCGTATCCGCTCCTCTACCCGCTCGTAGGCCGGCCGGACCCGCTGCAGACAATATACACACGACACAGCTGTGCGCGCGGCCAGGAGGCGGGTAGGAGGCGGATGGCCGCGTTGCGCTTGGCTCGTATCCGCTCCTCTACCCGCTCGTAAGCCGGCCGGACCCGCTGCAGACAATATACACACGTCACAGCTGTGCGCGCGGCCAGGAGGCGGATGGCTGCGTTGCGCTTGGCTCGTATCCGCTCCTCTACCCGCTCGTAGGCCGGCCGGACCCGCTGCAGACAATATACACACGTCACAGCTGTGCGCGCGGCCAGGAGGCGGATGGCTGCGTTGCGCTTGGCTCGTATCCGCTCCTCTACCCGCTCGTAGGCCGGCCGGACCCGCTGCAGACAATATACACACGTCACAGCTGTGCGCGCGGCCAGGAGGCGGATGGCTGCGTTGCGCTTGGCTCGTATCCGCTCCTCTACCCGCTCGTAGGCCGGCCGGACCCGCTGCAGACAATATACACACGTCACAGCTGTGCGCGCGGCCAGGAGGCGGATGGCTGCGTTGCGCTTGGCTCGTATCCGCTCCTCTACCCGCTCGTAGGCCGGCCGGACCCGCTGCAGACAATATACACACGTCACAGCTGTGCGCGCGGCCAGGAGGCGGATGGCTGCTTGGCTCGTATCCGCTCCTCTACCCGCTCGTAGGCCGGCCGGACCCGCTGCAGACAATATACACACGTCACAGCTGTGCGCGCGGCCAGGAGGCGGATGGCTGCGTTGCGCTTGGCCCGTATCCGCTCCTCTACCCGCTCGTAGGCCGGCCGGACCCGCTGCAGACAATATACACACGTCACAGCTGTGCGCGCGGCCAGGAGGCGGATGGCTGCGTTGCGCTTGGCTCGTATCCGCTCCTGTACCCGCTCGTAGGCCGGCCGGACCCGCTGCAGACAATATACACACGTCACAGCTGTGCGCGCGGCCAGGAGGCGGATGGCTGCGTTGCGCTTGGCTCGTATCCGCTCCTCTACCCGCTCGTAGGCCGGCCGGACCCGCTGCAGACAATATACACACGTCACAGCTGTGCGCGCGGCCAGGAGGCGGATGGCTGCGTTGCGCTTGGCTCGTATCCGCTCCTCTACCCGCTCGTAGGCCGGCCGGACCCGCTGCAGACAATATACACACGTCACAGCTGTGCGCGCGGCCAGGAGGCGGATGGCTGCGTTGCGCTTGGCTCGTATCCGCTCCTCTACCCGCTCGTAGGCCGGCCGGACCCGCTGCAGACAATATACACACGTCACAGCTGTGCGCGCGGCCAGGAGGCGGATGGCTGCGTTGCGCTTGGCTCGTATCCGCTCCTGTACCCGCTCGTAGGCCGGCCGGACCCGCTGCAGACAATATACACACGTCACAGCTGTGCGCGCGGCCAGGAGGCGGGTAGGAGGCGGATGGCCGCGTTGCGCTTGGCTCGTATCCGCTCCTCTACCCGCTCGTAGGCCGGCCGGACCCGCTGCAGACAATATACACACGTCACAGCTGTGCGCGCGGCCAGGAGGCGGATGGCTGCGTTGCGCTTGGCTCGTATCCGCTCCTCTACCCGCTCGCAGGCCGGCCGGACCCGCTGCAGACAATATACACACGTCACAGCTGTGCGCGCGGCCAGGAGGCGGATGGCTGCGTTGCGCTTGGCTCGTATCCGCTCCTCTACCCGCTCGTAGGCCGGCCGGACCCGCTGCAGACAATATACACACGTCACAGCTGTGCGCGCGGCCAGGAGGCGGATGGCTGCGTTGCGCTTGGCTCGTATCCGCTCCTCTACCCGCTCGTAGGCCGGCCGGACCCGCTGCAGACAATATACACACGTCACAGCTGTGCGCGCGGCCAGGAGGCGGATGGCCGCGTTGCGCTTGGCTCGTATCCGCTCCTCTACCCGCTCGTAGGCCGGCCGGACCCGCTGCAGACAATATACACACGTCACAGCTGTGCGCGCGGCCAGGAGGCGGATGGCTGCGTTGCGCTTGGCTCGTATCCGCTCCTCTACCCGCTCGTAGGCCGGCCGGACCCGCTGCAGACAATATACACACGTCACAGCTGTGCGCGCGGCCAGGAGGCGGATGGCTGCGTTGCGCTTGGCTCGTATCCGCTCCTGTACCCGCTCGTAGGCCGGCCGGACCCGCTGCAGACAATGTACACACGTCACAGCTGTGCGCGCGGCCAGGAGGCGGGTAGGAGGCGGATGGCTGCTTGGCTCGTATCCGCTCCTCTACCCGCTCGTAGGCCGGCCGGACCCGCTGCAGACAATATACACACGTCACAGCTGTGCGCGCGGCCAGGAGGCGGATGGCTGCTTGGCTCGTATCCGCTCCTCTACCCGCTCGTAGGCCGGCCGGACCCGCTGCAGACAATATACACACGTCACAGCTGTGCGCGCGGCCAGGAGGCGGATGGCTGCTTGGCTCGTATCCGCTCCTCTACCCGCTCGTAGGCCGGCCGGACCCGCTGCAGACAATATACACACGTCACAGCTGTGCGCGCGGCCAGGAGGCGGATGGCTGCTTGGCTCGTATCCGCTCCTCTACCCGCTCGTAGGCCGGCCGGACCCGCTGCAGACAATATACACACGTCACAGCTGTGCGCGCGGCCAGGAGGCGGATGGCTGCGTTGCGCTTGGCTCGTATCCGCTCCTCTACCCGCTCGTAGGCCGGCCGGACCCGCTGCAGACAATATACACACGTCACAGCTGTGCGCGCGGCCAGGAGGCGGATGGCCGCGTTGCGCTTGGCCCGTATCCGCTCCTCTACCCGCTCGTAGGCCGGCCGGACCCGCTGCAGACAATATACACACGTCACAGCTGTGCGCGCGGCCAGGAGGCGGATGGCCGCGTTGCGCTTGGCTCGTATCCGCTCCTCTACCCGCTCGTAGGCCGGCCGGACCCGCTGCAGACAATATACACACGTCACAGCTGTGCGCGCGGCCAGGAGGCGGATGGCTGCGTTGCGCTTGGCCCGTATCCGCTCCTCTACCCGCTCGTAGGCCGGCCGGACCCGCTGCAGACAATATACACACGTCACAGCTGTGCGCGCGGCCAGGAGGCGGCCAGGAGGCGGATGGCTGCGTTGCGCTTGGCTCGTATCCGCTCCTGTACCCGCTCGTAGGCCGGCCGGACCCGCTGCAGACAATATACACACGTCACAGCTGTGCGCGCGGCCAGGAGGCGGATGGCCGCGTTGCGCTTGGCTCGTATCCGCTCCTCTACCCGCTCGTAGGCCGGCCAGACCCGCTGCAGACAATATACACACGTCACAGCTGTGCGCGCGGCCAGGAGGCGGATGGCTGCGTTGCGCTTGGCTCGTATCCGCTCCTCTACCCGCTCGTAGGCCGGCCGGACCCGCTGCAGACAATATACACACGTCACAGCTGTGCGCGCGGCCAGGAGGCGGATGGCTGCGTTGCGCTTGGCTCGTATCCGCTCCTCTACCCGCTCGTAGGCCGGCCGGACCCGCTGCAGACAATATACACACGTCACAGCTGTGCGCGCGGCCAGGAGGCGGATGGCTGCGTTGCGCTTGGCTCGTATCCGCTCCTCTACCCGCTCGTAGGCCGGCCGGACCCGCTGCAGACAATATACACACGTCACAGCTGTGCGCGCGGCCAGGAGGCGGATGGCTGCGTTGCGCTTGGCTCGTATCCGCTCCTCTACCCGCTCGTAGGCCGGCCGGACCCGCTGCAGACAATATACACACGTCACAGCTGTGCGCGCGGCCAGGAGGCGGATGGCTGCGTTGCGCTTGGCTCGTATCCGCTCCTGTACCCGCTCGTAGGCCGGCCGGACCCGCTGCAGACAATATACACACGTCACAGCTGTGCGCGCGGCCAGGAGGCGGATGGCTGCGTTGCGCTTGGCTCGTATCCGCTCCTGTACCCGCTCGTAGGCCGGCCGGACCCGCTGCAGACAATATACACACGTCACAGCTGTGCGCGCGGCCAGGAGGCGGATGGCTGCGTTGCGCTTGGCTCGTATCCGCTCCTGTACCCGCTCGTAGGCCGGCCGGACCCGCTGCAGACAATATACACACGTCACAGCTGTGCGCGCGGCCAGGAGGCGGATGGCTGCGTTGCGCTTGGCCCGTATCCGCTCCTCTACCCGCTCGTAGGCCGGCCGGACCCGCTGCAGACAATATACACACGTCACAGCTGTGCGCGCGGCCAGGAGGCGGATGGCTGCGTTGCGCTTGGCTCGTATCCGCTCCTGTACCCGCTCGTAGGCCGGCCGGACCCGCTGCAGACAATATACACACGTCACAGCTGTGCGCGCGGCCAGGAGGCGGATGGCTGCGTTGCGCTTGGCTCGTATCCGCTCCTCTACCCGCTCGTAGGCCGGCCGGACCCTCTGCAGACAATATACACACGTCACAGCTGTGCGCGCGGCCAGGAGGCGGATGGCTGCGTTGCGCTTGGCTCGTATCCGCTCCTGTACCCGCTCGTAGGCCGGCCGGACCCGCTGCAGACAATATACACACGTCACAGCTGTGCGCGCGGCCAGGAGGCGGATGGCCGCGTTGCGCTTGGCTCGTATCCGCTCCTGTACCCGCTCGTAGGCCGGCCGGACCCGCTGCAGACAATATACACACGTCACAGCTGTGCGCGCGGCCAGGAGGCGGATGGCTGCGTTGCGCTTGGCTCGTATCCGCTCCTCTACCCGCTCGTAGGCCGGCCGGACCCGCTGCAGACAATATACACACGTCACAGCTGTGCGCGCGGCCAGGAGGCGGGTAGGAGGCGGATGGCTGCGTTGCGCTTGGCTCGTATCCGCTCCTCTACCCGCCCGTAGGCCGGCCGGACCCGCTGCAGACAATATACACACGTCACAGCTGTGCGCGCGGCCAGGAGGCGGATGGCTGCGTTGCGCTTGGCCCGTATCCGCTCCTCTACCCGCTCGTAGGCCGGCCGGACCCGCTGCAGACAATATACACACGTCACAGCTGTGCGCGCGGCCAGGAGGCGGATGGCTGCGTTGCGCTTGGCCCGTATCCGCTCCTCTACCCGCTCGTAGGCCGGCCGGACCCGCTGCAGACAATATACACACGTCACAGCTGTGCGCGCGGCCAGGAGGCGGATGGCTGCGTTGCGCTTGGCCCGTATCCGCTCCTCTACCCGCTCGTAGGCCGGCCGGACCCGCTGCAGACAATATACACACGTCACAGCTGTGTGCGCGGCCAGGAGGCGGATGGCTGCGTTGCGCTTGGCTCGTATCCGCTCCTCTACCCGCTCGTAGGCCGGCCGGACCCGCTGCAGACAATATACACACGTCACAGCTGTGCGCGCGGCCAGGAGGCGGATGGCTGCGTTGCGCTTGGCTCGTATCCGCTCCTCTACCCGCTCGTAGGCCGGCCGGACCCGCTGCAGACAATATACACACGTCACAGCTGTGCGCGCGGCCAGGAGGCGGATGGCTGCGTTGCGCTTGGCTCGTATCCGCTCCTGTACCCGCTCGTAGGCCGGCCGGACCCGCTGCAGACAATATACACACGTCACAGCTGTGCGCGCGGCCAGGAGGCGGATGGCTGCGTTGCGCTTGGCTCGTATCCGCTCCTGTACCCGCTCGTAGGCCGGCCGGACCCGCTGCAGACAATATACACACGTCACAGCTGTGCGCGCGGCCAGGAGGCGGATGGCTGCGTTGCGCTTGGCTCGTATCCGCTCCTCTACCCGCTCGTAGGCCGGCCGGACCCGCTGCAGACAATATACACACGTCACAGCTGTGCGCGCGGCCAGGAGGCGGGTAGGAGGCGGATGGCTGCGTTGCGCTTGGCTCGTATCCGCTCCTGTACCCGCTCGTAGGCCGGCCGGACCCGCTGCAGACAATATACACACGTCACAGCTGTGCGCGCGGCCAGGAGGCGGGTGGCTGCGTTGCGCTTGGCTCGTATCCGCTCCTCTACCCGCTCGTAGGCCGGCCGGACCCGCTGCAGACAATATACACACGTCACAGCTGTGCGCGCGGCCAGGAGGCGGATGGCTGCGTAGCGCTTGGCCCGTATCCGCTCCTCTACCCGCTCGTAGGCCGGCCGGACCCGCTGCAGACAATATACACACGTCACAGCTGTGCGCGCGGCCAGGAGGCGGGTAGGAGGCGGATGGCTGCGTTGCGCTTGGCTCGTATCCGCTCCTGTACCCGCTCGTAGGCCGGCCGGACCCGCTGCGAGCTGAACGACTTACTAGACCCACGTTCGTTCTACTTCAATCCGGTGATTTTCTGCTATAATCGGAAATTAAAAATGGCGCCCGGTAGAAGCCACCGTGCATTTTGTATGTATTCATAGGTTGCACGTACTTCACATCTTTGCGCGTGGCGGCCACATTTGTGATCAAACTTTGACGTTGCCATGGAGAAACAATTGAAAGCTGTTGTGGTAGAACACACAAGTTCTTAGTTATTTGAAATCCAGCTTGTTTTTTTAAATAAAATTGCTATATGTGGTTATTTTTATTTATTTAATTACTTATGTTTTAAATTTAAATTTTAAATGAGGCTCATTCATTAAATTTGAATTGTATTTTCCAATGATCTAGGATTGGTCCTCCTCAATTGTGTCGCAATTGTGGCCGCTGTGACGTCACGTGGGAACTATGAATAGTTGTCCCAAGGACCCAAGACTACCTTACACATGCTTTCGTCACAGGCGACTGGTTCGTAGCCAATCAGCGATAGGTATTGGCCCGGATGTTTCTCGGGCGGTTCGCCGGTTGGCTACGACTGCCCCGGATGTGACGAAAGCAGGTGTAAAGTAATCAAGTGGGTCAACTATAATGTTTGTTGAGACGATGGTAACTAATCCGCGATTAGTAAATCGGCCGATTAAAATGTTTGGTGAATTCGGACCTTAGTGGGGCGGTGGGACCCTTAAGACGGGTTCACAGTTTGCTACGAATCATGGCTAGAAGTTTAACTTATGGAAATGTGTTCTATAGCGTTCACACGAAACTTCAGATAGTGACAAGTGGCTAACGACTAGCGTCATGGCTAAGAAAAGATAACTAACTGATAGCTTCTAGCCTTATAAGCTGGACTTCATAGTCGTCCCCTACCCCTAGGGGCACCCGTTGTTACCAGTTAACTACTACCCCCCCCCCCCCCCCCCCCCCCCTCCTCTACTAGTTAGTTACATATGGGCTAGATTAGATTGTATATTATAGTATTTGCTTTCATGCATGTTAACATATCCAGGTGGGCATTTAAGAAGAAGAAGAAGAAACCAATCTATAGCAACAACGGACGACTATAAATACGGACTTTAGCCTTATCCAGTTATCGTGGAGCACCAATCAGATAAAGCTACTGTAGCGTGACGTCAGCGTGGACACGCCTACCTTATCCACCTCGTCCCTGGCTCGCGTCCTCAGGAGCTGGATCTCCTTCTGGCAGGCGATCAGTTCCTTGAGATCGGGAGAGCTCGCCGTCGCGCTGACCCTCCTTGTACCTGGAACGGTCACGTGGTTTGAGAACACTGTGACCTTGAGTCAAAACCTTGAGATTGAGATGTCTTACGTCATTCTCTACGGCTGTCTCTACTGGTTGACCAGATCTAGCATGATGGTCTGACAAGCGAAATGTGGGCATATGATAAGAAAAATAAGAAGAAGAAGAAGAGTAATGTGATCTAGTTGTCGACTATGTTGATGATATTTGAATTAACGTTCCATATTTGGTAATTATCGGCCAGTACAGTCCGCGCCATTTACTCATGGTTTATGACAAATCTCGAAGCAAAAGGGTACCCACCCACAAACCTCAAATTTTCCCTACCCCGGATTATCCAGAATACCGGATTAACGGGGCCCGGATTAGAGAGATCTACTGTGCATAGCATTGTCCTTACCTTTGGGCTCCATTACGTCTGGTGACCGAGCAAGCATCCCTTGCATTCTCGTGGCAGACGCAGACTCTGTGCAGCAAATTGTCATGGGGTTTATTTTGTTCTTCGTCGTCGTGTGTTTCGATCCACTGCCTTTTAAAGGTTTGTTTGTCGTTCTTTCTCAAGGTCTACTTGATCTGCGCCTAGCGGGGCTCGTCGAACTATCAAGTTTCAACGAGCCTCCGCTAGGCGGAGATCAAGTTGACCTTGGCTCGCCTGTAAGTCTGCTTTAAAGGCGGATTCACACACTTTGCTAATGATTATGGCTAGAAGTTGAAAACTTCAGATAGTGACAAGGCTAACTTGCGTCAATGCGTCATGGCTAAGACGAAAACGACGACGATTGTTGCGTCGCCCATAACGATTCCAAAAAGATACCCAACTTTGAATTTCTAGCCGCCTCAGCCCTATCCAGTTTCTAGTCCACAATCAGAAACTAGACATAGAACAGTTTATTTTCTTGACACCAGAATACATTTAAGTCTATAAAATTAACATTTAACATTAATCCAATGTCTATTTTGAGATGTACGTTATATAATTGTGTCTTGCTGCATTCAGTCGTGGGTGATATGAAATTTCTCTTTGTTTGCTTTGCTTCATCTCCATTCCTCCGTGCCAACATTTTGCACACTGCCTTCCTCCAGTTAACATTGGAAGTCATAATCACCTAAATCCTTCCCTTAGCTCACTTGGACCGCAATATGAAGTCACCTTTTCCGTTTTGGTCACTGCCAGAACAACCCTTTTGTGTTACCAGTTTCCACATCACTGGGAATCATCTCTCAAATTCTTAACGTTTCTGCGGCATCACTTTGCTCTGTTCCTTTCTTCTCTTTGTATTATCCGTTATCGTTGCGGATTTAGAAACTACCGTCTTCCTCCCCGGGCAAGGAGTTGATCTATTGCTTCTTCCGTTTCCGGACAAACCCGACCTCCTTTTGATGACGTCACCTTCTTCTATTTCAGGTGTTGTCTTCTTCGTTATGTTTGTATTACTTTTATCTGGTTTAGACACTTCCTTCCTCCCTCTTAAGTAAGAAGTTGATCTTGTATCGGATGTGTTTCCGCTCAAAACGATCCTATTTTTGTTAGTGTCCCGTTTTTCCATTCCGGCCCTTGTAATCGTCTTCCACTTATCGGCAGCTTTTAAAGCATCACCTTTATCTGTGGTAGCAGACGCGACTCTACCACCTCTTGTGCTACGAGTGGATGAGATTCTCGAGAAGACACCGCCTTGTTCGATGACGTCACCACACACCGCCTTCTTCCGTTTCACCGTGTTGGGTGTCGAGAAGGCTCGCCTCTTGTTTGCTGTCCACCGCCTTGCTGTGGGTGGCGGCTGTATCACGAAGCTCGGCGTCGACTGTTGCGTCCCGTCAATTTCAAATGTTCCCGCCGACGCGTTCCCGTTCCGTAATCCGTCACGCCTGAGTTTTGCTGGGTCAGCGGTTTCGTTGCTTCTTTGTTGGTGTTGTTGTTGTTGTTGTTTTGGACACATGGAAGGGTGGGGTGGTTTGGTCCTGTGTCCAAGACTTCGGTTCCTCACTGTTCGATGTTCACCCGTTTGGGGTTTGGGGGAAAAGGGTGGTATTGCAGAAGATGCATTTAGTAGTGGTTTACATGCGTTACTAAGAAACTCACTTGTGGCAACTTGTTGCTCTTTTTCTTTTGAACCGTTGTTATCCAGGGATCGAACCCAAGGACTTCCCCCGGCTTTGTCCGGCTTCTTCTTCTTCTGGGCTCCGTTCAGAGGTGACCTCACTATTACGCAGCCAGTTAACCCCAATGTGTTGACGTCACCCGGATGTTGATATCTTGGCAAGCCACCACTTCTCCTCCCGTCAGCTGCGATTCCCTCTTTCCTGAAACTCTTCCCCCTCCCCTCACTCTTAACCCCACTCCGTAGACGTTCCCTCCGCGTTCTCGCAGGTGCTCTGTCTAGTGCTTCCCCACTCTGCGTCGTCAACAAGTGTTTGCCAACTGTTGCGTTATCACGGTCACATTCTTCCGTTTTGTGGGGATTCCCCGAATTGTCTCCCGAAGCCCCGCCCATCAGCCAATCACGTCGCTCCCCCGTAAGGTTGCTGTCATTATTGTCTCCTGAAGCCCCGCCTCCCAGCCAATCACGACGCTCCCCTAGAAGGTTGCTCTCTTTATTGTCTCCTGAAGCCCTGCCTCCCAGCCAATCACGTCGCTCCCCCGGAAGGTCGCTCTCTTTATTGTCTCCTGAAGCCCCGCCTCCCAGCCAATCACGTCGCTCCCCCGGAAGGTTGCTCTCTTTATTGTCTCCTGAAGCCCCGCTCACCAGCCAATCACGTCGCTCGCCTAGAAGATCAGTCCTCTCCGCACACTCCCTCATGACGAGGTCCCTCAATTGGTTTATGATGTCGTCCTTGCCCCATATCCCGCGTCCGCGGTTCCTGCGTGACGTCAGACGACGGACCAGCCGGTAGATCGAGTTGATCTCTGCGCCAACCTCTTCGCAGAGCATCTCGTCACCTTGATCGTCATCGCTGTCGTACCTCGTGACGTCACACTGATGGCCGTCGTCTTCACCGGATGAGTTGTCTTCAACAGGCGATGATACTCGGTCTAGACCGTCACGCCTGGCGTAACACGCGGCGACATTTGGCAACTCCTGGTTCGTTTCTGAACGTGTGCCGTAGTGATCGTTTTGCATGTATTTCCTGATCTTCGTGTCAAAATACTGATGCGATTTCCCACTAGAAGAACCAGACATATTAGAATCGTTTCCTTTTGTTTTTTTCTTACCTGAAGGATCACCTTCCTGACTAAATCTTTCTGTCTTTCCATTGTTTTCAAAATTATTACCATTTTTGGCACTTGTATCGTGGTATAGTTTATCACGATCTGCATCTTTGCCTTTCTGGTTTTCAGCTTTGCGAGAAATTGGATATCCTAAAGCTATTTGATCTGTCATTAACTGCTCATCCATTTCAGATGCATTGCAATTGGATTGTACAGAAGCTCTTGTATGTGACTGTAGGGACCGTTCCGATTGGTCGTGTTGCCCAGCCAATGGTCGACCTTCTCTCGAAGACACGCCCACTTTGTCCTTGAGGATCGCGACGAGCTCGTTTCTCAGTCTTTGGATTTCTCCCTCCTTTTCGGCAACGGTCACCTCCAGAGTAGCAATCTTTTCCGTGAGGATACTTCGATCTTTTTCCCTTGTCGACTCTTCGACTTTGAGAGTTTGTCGTCGATACATGTCCAACTCTCTTTGCATTTTTGAAATGACGCCTCGCTGTAAAGCAATTTCCGTTTGAGTTCTTTGCTTTTCAGTGGCGTCTTTCTTGGCGCGGTCATCTTTTTCTCGTTGCAAAGCACTCAGTTCCGCGTTCTTCAGCAGAAGTTTTTCATTCAATATGGCCGTCCTCGATTTGAGCTTGCTCACCATTCTTGTAAGTTCTTTGTTTCTTTCAATAGTTGAATACATTTCTTCATCCACCAATCTTGTTGTATTTAAATGATCTTTACCCTTCAGTTCATCTACCTCATACTGTAACCTTGTTCCAAAACCATCTTCTGAGCTTAAATTATTATTTTTCTCTAATCTAAGCACTTTGGAAGTTTCAAGTTGGACTGGATGCGATATTTCAAGTGCTTTGCCTTTCATCTCCAGTTGTTCTTCGCTTGAGCTCTTTGACCTCAATTCTTCCAGCTCCATTTTGAGTGCTTTGCCTTTCATCTCCACTTGTTCTTCGCTTGGGCTCTTTGACCTCAATTCTTCCAGCTCCATTTTGAGTGCCTTGACTATCGTTTCCCACTCGTCGTTCTCGAAACTCGTCGAGTCTTCCTCGTTCAAATGTTCACTTCCAGCTAAAACCTTCTTCGGAATTTCTGGGACAGAACCTCTCACCTCCATTCCCTTCGCGCCTTCACCCTTCACGGTCCATAGTTCTTTTATTTCGTTCATTTTCGCCCTTAGCTGAGAGTTTTGGTTTTTAAGTTTCTAGAAAGGAAGAAAAATACATTTTATCAATTTATTTCATACATATAGTTGAGAAGCTGTAAGAATGACGGCCTCTTCATCCCCTCCACAGCTACCCGACCCCCCCTCAACTCCGTGACAACCTAACAAAATGAAATACGTTCTGAAAATCAGTTTGTTTCAGTTGTTCAGTTTGTTGTTTCACGGAGTTGAGGGGGGTCGGGAAGCAGAGTAGGGGATAAGGAGGGGGCCGTCATTCTTACAGTTTCTCAACTATAGTTACCGTAATAAAGAGTACTCACGTGAAGTCACACCGGTCATAATGGAGGTTCAATTACTAACAAAATAATGTTTATGACCGTGGGGGCGGGGGGGGGGGGGGGCGGCCGTAGGACCCCCCCCCCCTTAAGCCACTGACATTACCCATGTTTGACCTACAACTTCTGGCTCCAAACAGTGTTTGTCCTATTATTTGTCGAAATCCCTCGACCAATTAAAAAAACATCTTTCTATTGTATGTAAGCCTACATTGGAGGGGGGGGGGGGGGGCACAGAGTTTAGTATTCTAGTGTAGTATAGGCTACCTGTATCTCGTGGTATATCAAGTAGGACACCCCACAGTATTCACAGCTAGTCTCTGATGCCGGAGCTGTCAGCAACTCACGGGGTAGCGGGTAGACGGGTGTGTGGATCTCCATGCTTCATGTCAGCATCGAGGCATCTGTCTGTTTGGCTGTTTACATTTGGAGGAGACAAATGACGATTGTTGTCGCACTGCCTTCGTTAGAATCCAGAGTTCGACGAGCCTCCGCTAGGCGGAGATCAAGCAGATCTTGCGTCAAGGTCCGTAAAGGGCTGGTACGCGCGAAGCTCGATATGTTTAAATTTCAATTGTTTTGCCACGTTTTTCTACTTGCCAAAAAATTCTTGCCACCAGTGGCAAGAGGCCAACAGGAAGAGTACTAGCAACAACAACAACAACAACAACAGAACAAAGTGCGTGTTGAACATTGAACATATTTTGATCTCATCTTTTGAACCAAACTGGAGTTGTGCATCTTTTTGGCCAATTCAATTCAATTCAATTCAATTCATGTTTGTTTATCAGCAACAGGGCATTGCCCCACAAATAACAAGAGCACTCAAAATAGACTAGATGCATTCTGGTGGCAAGAAAATAAACTTCTATAAGGAGTGGTTTAGCTGTCATTTTTCATTGTTGTTTTATTGTTATTATTCATCAATGGCGCTGAAAGGAGGTTGCTTAGCAGCGCTATCTATGTTGAGTCCTCTAACAAACAACACTAGATACAAGATAAAAAAAAAGATAAAAACACTAGACACTAAATAAGTGCCATGTCAAAACAATATTACCACGAAAGTGAACTTAACACACTTTTTAAAACGAAGTAGAGAACCAACCCATAAAAATGTCATAGGAAAAAGGCACATAGTACAAGACGGTACAAGCATTGGTACAAGTTTGAATTTATTTGAAATTCCCCCGTACCTTTGCCCCGTTCCATCTTCAGGAGGCGGTGCACTCGAATGTTTGCATGGCGGTGATCATGGCGCCGACGGAGAAATGGAACGTTTGACGTGATCTTGATCGTAGGCGGAAAACGAGAGAGTTTATAACCTGACAACTGTACAGCTTTTGTCACAGTCTGCAGAATATCTCGACGAGAGTGGCCTCATGGAGTGGTATTCGGTTTGATATCATTTAAAACCATGTAAGTAGCTTTGTTTCGACCTATCTTCGGCTAGGCCTAGACCGTGCGTTGGGGATTAGCGAGTAGGCCTACAGTTCTTTATATAAGATGTTTGTTCGTGTTCTTTCCTTGGTCTTGATCCAAAATTAAACGAGATTTGTCATGGTCAATTCTCGTATCTTGTTCAATTTCCTCCCACGCCGCTTCTAGACTTACTGTACAGAACTGTCAGTGAGCGTCCTAACCCCACTTTTAGGGCCTATTTCTAGTTTACTTACGTCTAGACCCAGGCCTGTTTATAAAAACAAATTATCGGTGTCATCAAACTAACGTATACTGCTTACGTCTAGTTTGTAATGAGATTACTGGGCCTGCTTAACTGCATTCAGTGAAAATAGACACGTTCGGGGTGGAAATAGGCCTAGGCCTAGTGACGGCACTGTGTGACAAGAAACGTCTCGCTTGTTCCAGGCACCGTGGCGCGCTCTACCTCGTCGTCTTGCTGTGCGCGAGCCTCACCTACAGCGCCGACGAAGACTTCTACGAACTGTTCGGCATCGCCAAGGATGCGACCAATCGGGATATCCGCAAGGCGTTCAAGAAACTCGCCGTCACGATGCATCCGGACAAGAATCCCGACGACGAGGAAGCAGACAGCAAGTTCATCAAGGTGGGTTCAAGCCGGGTCAGACGCGTAGGTATTTGGGGAATGAATGTGATTTGTTTTTTCCAACGAAATTTAACAAAAATCACTTTTTTATGTTACCTGTTACTGTATCTTTCCAATTATGTAAGGCGCATGCTTCAAATAGTACGTATTTATGTTTTAAATCAATTTAATTATGTTGAATTGGCTAGAGATGTCTATGCACACCATTCGCCATTAGCAACATGCACACAGCCTACTGGAGGCTACAATCAGCTGTTCTACGTTGATTCAGTAGCCAACGTATGAAATGAAACCGAATATCGCCCGCAAACTTGAAGAAGGGGTAATTTATTTTTTGGGTTTAAATTTATTTTAAAATAATACTTAACCCTTTCTTGGAATTAGGCCTACGCCTTCAAATTTGAAGAAGGGGTAATTTATTGAAAATACTGTGATTATTATACAGTAACAGTTACTTATGTTTAAGTTGGTGCATCTGCTGATAACAAAGAACCAAAGCACTTATTTTGCTGCAGAGATATTTCTCTTCATCCTAGTGTTGAACAATGGCGAATGGCGTGGATATGCCTAGGCATAGGCTCTAGCTAATTCAACAGAATTAAATTGATTTAAAACATAAATATGTACTTTTTGAAGCATGCGCCTTACATAATTGGAAATATACAGTAACAGGTAACATAAAAAAGTAATTTTTGTTTAATTGCATTGAAAAAAACAAAGTCACATTCATTCCCCAAATACCGACGCGTGTATTGGATCAGTGAGCCCAGGCGTACATCCATAGGTATGACCTGGCGTACAGTACGGGCGCAGGCACGGACTGGCTAGGGATGCCGGGTTCAAGTCTGGTCAGACGCGTGTATTGGATCACTGAGCCCAGGCGTACGTCCATAGTATGACCTGGCGTACAGTACGGGCGCAGGCGCGGACTGGCTAGGGATGCCGGGTTTAAGCCTGGTCAGACGCGTGTATTGGATCAGTGAACCCAGGCGTACATCCATAGGTATGACCTGGCGTACAGTACAGGCGCAGGCGCGGACTGGCTAGGGATGCGATCGCATCCCAGGCCCCTGGGCAAATCTGGGCCCTGTAGCAGTCCGGGCCTCGAGCTGCTACCAAAAGTTCCTATGATGTAAATACTTCTCAGTATATTGCTAAAAATATTGTAACCTCACTCTTTTGAAATTTTAATTGAATTTATTGTAATATTTATAGTAAATATTCAATGTAATTAATTGAATAAAATGGAAATTATTTTGCTACTGGTAGGGTGGCCGCTGTTAATCGCGCCCTAAAATCGTATTTAAAGCCATAAAATTCAATGCAACCCCAACAAATTTTTTGCACCTCCAGCTTATTTGAATCCGGCGGCTTATGCTTTGCCCCAGACTCCAGTTGTGCCACGCCGCCTCGCGAGGGGGGGGGGGGGCCCGGAAGCCAGCATCCCGGGCCTTTTTATTCCAGTCCGCCTCTGTCGTAGTGGGAGACGGGGCTTATTCTGCCATCACACGGGCACCCTCACTAGACTCCCATACAACACTAGTGCCTGCCTTGGCATCAATTTTAATTGCATTTTACAGCTAAACCGTGCATGGTAGAGGGAATCGGGGCTCATTCTGGCATCACACAGGCATTTCCACTAGACAATACAACACTAGTGGCTGCCTTGGGTTCAATATTTATCTGCATTTCACAGCTAAACCGTGCATCGTAGAGGAAAACGGGGCTTATTCTGGCATCACACAGGCACTTTCACTAGACTCCCATACAACACTAGTGCCTGCCTTGGTAGCAATTTTAATTGCATTTTACAGCTAAACCGTGCATCTTAGAGGAAAACGGGGCTTATTCTGGCATCACACAGGCACCCTCACTAGACTCCCATACAACACTAGAAGCTGCCTTGTGATCCATTTTTAATTGCATTTTACAGCTAAACCGTGCATCGTAGAGGGAATCGGGGCTCATTCTGGCATCACACAGGCATTTTTTCACTAGACTCCCATACAACACTAGTGGCTGCCTTGGGATCAATCTTTAACTGCATGTTACAGCTACATTGTGCATCGTAGAACAAAACGGAGCTTATTCTGGTATCACACGGGCACCCCCACTAGACTCCCATACAACACTAGTAGCTGCCTTGGGATCCATTTTTAATTGCATTTTACAGATAAACTGTGCATCGTAGGGGGAAACGGGGCTTATTTTGTCATCACACCGGCACCTTCACTAGACTCCCATTCAACACTAGTGGCTGCCTTGGGATCAATTTTTAATTGCATTTTACAGCTAAACCGTGCATCGTAGAGGGAAACGGAGTTTATTCTGGCATCACATGAACACCCTCACTAGACTCCCATACAACACTAGTGGCTGCGTTGGGATCCATTTTTAATTGCATTTTACAGCTTAACCGTGCATCGTGGAGGGAAACGGAGTTTATTCTGGCATCACATGTTCACCCTCACTAGACTCCCATACAACACTAGTGGCTGCGTTGGGATCCATTTTTAATTGCATTTTACAGCTTAACCGTGCATTGTAGAGGAAAACGGAGCTTATTCTGGCATTACAGGGGCACCCTCACTAGACTCCCACACAACACTAGTGGCTGCGTTGGGTGGCTTCTTTTATTGCATTTTCTACTCAACTTTGCGTATTCGAGAAAAACAGAGCTGTCATCACGTAGGAACGGTCCCTAGACCCCACACAACACTCATGGCTGTTTTGGGTGGCTCAGCTTATATTCGCTATAATAATAATAATAATAATAATAATAATAATAATAATAATAATAATAATAATAATAATAAATTAATGTTGGAAACGGGGTCAAGATATATATATATATATATATATTTAATAATAATAATAATAATAATAATAATCTTTATTCAATAGAACGTATGACATTTATACATAGATAAATACATTTGTTATAGAATGCGTCAATTAAAACTAAATTAAAACTAAAAGTCCATGTAGTCTGACAGTATATGGGCACCTCTGGACTAGATAATTTTTAAGATGAAACTTGAGGCTGTGCCTGGTCATGTCCTTGAGGTGGCTTGGGAGCTTGTTGTACAGGATGACGCTTGAATACGCTGGATTTCTGTTCACTAAGGCTAAGTTTTGCGATGGAATATGAAAATCTTTTTTACGTCTGGTATCGTGGTCGTGGATATCTTTATTAGTGAGGCGAAGACTGTGTTGAATTGCGTACATGATGCATTGATTTGCTACATTGATCTTTTTGATCAATGCAATTTTTTTTATTTGATGTTACAACGTTTCCTTGTGTGTATGTGTCAGATAACTCAGGCCTACGAGATCCTTAAGGACCCCGAGTCGCGCAAGCAGTACGACCTGTACGGCTACGACAGCGTCAAGTCAAACGTGCGCCAGCCCAACTACCAGTCGTGGTCGTACTACCAGGAACAGTTCGGCATCTACGACGACGACCCGGAGATCGTGACGCTCAACCAGGCGGACTTTGGTGAGTCACCGGTCCGGTCTCACTTGGTCGGACCTTTACGTCCTACTTGTCCCTTTCCTCCCGACGTCAATTGATCATAGTTGTCGAGTCTATATCAGTATCAGTAGTAAGTCTACTTTCAATAAAAAAATGGTTAACTTTTCTTTTGTTTTTAATTTACAACCAAACCAATTTCTTTTTGTATTCAAATCATATTCAAATTTTTAAATTTCTTGGGACCAGAATTATGAACTTCGCGTAAATAGTTAGAAGACTACTCTACTAATTAGTTTTCACCATGGCAACAACCAATGGGAAGCCTTTGCCATGGTGAAAACAAGTTATTAGACTACTACTATTTTACAAAGTTCATAATACCAGGCGTGGGACTACTAAATTTTACTAAATTAAATTTTTGGGGCCAGAATTATGATCTTCAGGTAAATATTTAGAAGACTACGCCACTAACTAGTTTTCACCATGGCAACAACCAATGAGAAGCCTTTGCCATGGTGAAAACAAGTTATTAGAGGACTACTATTTTTATCCAAAGTTCATAATACCTGGCATGGGACTACTAAATTTTTTTAAAAGTATTTATTTACATTTTTATTTTTAAATTTAGATTAGTATTATAATGAAGTTGCTCGCTTGTTCCAGACAACGGCGTATCGCGATCGGGCTCGACTTGGTTCATCAACTTCTACAGTCCGATGTGTTCGCACTGCCACCGCGTGGCGCCGGCTTGGAGGCGGCTGGGGGCGGCGCTGCGGGGGGTGGTGAGGGTGGGGGCGGTAAACTGCGATGAGGACTGGGGTCTGTGTAGGCGCGAGGGTGTTCGCTCCTACCCCACGCTAGTCTACTACCCCACGGTGAGTCTCTCTCACTCTCTCTCTCTGGTTTGGGGGTGGCACTGCATTCACTGTCTTCCTTATTCATTTGCTCCGGCTACTATATCTTCTTCTATAGGAGGTGGTGACAGTGTCGAAATGTGTCCAGAAATCCGAGAAACGTAAATCCGAGAGACGTCACCATTAACATCCCTTGATCACCTGTTCTTGTTCCAGCGCGAACAGTGAACCTTACCTTGAGAAATAAAACTCATAATAAATGTTAAATAAATGACAGAGATGTATGTGGGGAGAACAGGCGGGAAGACAGAAAAGTGAAGAAAGCAATGAGTGAATATGAGAACAGTGAAGAAGATTTGATGCACCAAGATTTGCAGACTGGTGCTGATTCTGTGTGCCCAAGTATTTAGTGGCCACACCCCCTTACCTGACAGTGCTGGAACACAGTGTACAACAGATATATATATATATATATACAGTAATCCCCCTTTAATTCAAATTTCAAGGGACCCTAAAAACTCTAATTTGAATTACAAAATTTTGAATTAAAAGAACATTAACACTATGTACCATATCTAAATCTTCTACTGTGACTCCATCACTAGTTTGAATAGGGAATATGCGTCATCTTTTTTTAGCATTTTACTAGATTAGGATTAACTTCCTGAATACAAAAATATTTTATTTTGATGACATAGAATAAAGTTTCATTTATAAAAACGAGCTGAAAGTTTCACACATATTTATGGCGGGAAAAACGGGGCATACGTCACTTTCCTTGTATCAGCAATCAACCAATCATAAACTGATAAATAAAATAACGCTTATTTGGAAATTATCATATCCAAAATCATATCAAATCGAATTAATGCCTAGTACGCCTAATAATTAATTTTGAAGCCCAATTTCTATAAAAACAATAATACCAAACCTATTTTCATAGAATATCAGTAAATAATGGGTGTTGTTATTCATATAAAGCAGACTTGACAACGGCTTGAGTACAAATATTGACAAGGTTAGCTTGATGACCTTGGAAATTTGATTGTTTCGTCTAGGAGGCGGTGGCAAAGTCCAAGGAGGTTATATGCACAGTCATTCATATTAGCAGTGATTTACAAGGATTGTGACGTCACATACCGTTAAAAAATAATAGTGCGGGAAACAGATAATCAAAATCTTTGAACATTAATAGAATTATAATGAGTTAATTTTAAAACTTTTAAATTAGGTTTCTGATGTCTTCAGATGAATAACAATATATTCCACGTACTTTCAGAGCTGTAGAAAATTCATGCACATTCCCTATTGTACAAAATTTTGAATTAACCGAGTTTGAATTAACGAGGGACTACTGTATATAAATAAAAGAAAGTATCAATAAATGTCAAATGTTGAGCGTGTTGTTCCAGCGCGAACACTTCCACGGGGACCGCGACGTTGACGCGATGACAGAGTTCGTGCTGGAGCGCGTGACGGCCACGGTCGCGCGCGTGACGGAGGACTCCTGGGACCCCGACCGCCGCTGGGTCGTCTTCCTGTGTGACGGTCGTTGCCACGGCGACGACGCCAGGGTCAAGGTCGCCGCCATACTGGTCAGTCGGGGGACGCGGCGGCCATTTTATTTCATTTCAATTGGCATCTTTAAATATCTATCAATACGTTACGGTATTTAGAATATTCGATTTGTCATTAAATTAAATTAAAACTATTACATTATTAACGTTATGTTATTACAATCACAGATCAGAGATCATGTAGTCTTAGAAATTCCATTAGAAATAATATTCAATTAAAAGTAAAACAACAACAACAATTTACACAACAAAGTTAATATAACAGAACTGATAGGCAACTAAAATAACACACATTGCTGAGAGTAAACCAAGGCCTGGTGTTATGGTAATGTCATGGTGAAAACAAGCTAGTAGCCTACTAAATATTTAGTAAGCAAAGCTTTCACCATGGCAACCATAATTCCCATTGGTTACTGCCATGGTGAAAACAAGTTAGTAGCCTACTAAATATTTACTAAGCTAAGCTTTCACCATAGCAACCATGATTCCCATTGGTTACTGCCATGGTGAAAACAAGTTAGTAGCCTACTAAATATTTAGTAAGCTAAGCTTTCACCATGGCAACCATGATTCCGATTGGTTACTGCCATAGTGAAAACAAGCTAGTAGCCTACTAAATATTTAGTAAGCTAAGCTTTCACCATGGCAACCATGATTCCGATTGGTTACTGCCATAGTGAAAACAAGCTAGTAGCCTACTAAATATTTAGTAAGCTAAGCTTTCACCATGGCAACCATGATTCCGATTGGTTACTGCCATAGTGAAAACAAGCTAGTAGCCTACTAAATATTTAGTAAGCTAAGCTTTCACCATGGCAACCATGATTCCCATTGGTTACTGCCATGGTGAAAACAAGTTAGTAGCCTACTAAATATTTAGTAAGCTAAGCTTTCACCATGGCAACCATGATTCCGATTGGTTACTGCCATGGTGAAAACAAGTTAGTAGCCTACTAAATATTTAGTAAGCTAAGCTTTCACCATGGCAACCATGATTCCCATTGGTTACTGCCATAGTGAAAACAAGCTAGTAGCCTACTAAATATTTAGTAAGCTAAGCTTTCACCATGGCAACCATGATTCCGATTGGTTACTGCCATAGTGAAAACAAGCTAGTAGCCTACTAAATATTTACTAAGCTAAGCTTTCACCATAGCAACCATGATTCCCATTGGTAACTGCCATGGTGAAAACAAGCTAGTAGCCTACTAAATATTTAGTAAGCTAAGCTTTCACCATGGCAACCATGATTCCGATTGGTTACTGCCATAGTGAAAACAAGTTAGTAGCCTACTAAATATTTACTAAGCTAAGCTTTCACCATAGCAACCATGATTCCCATTGGTTACTGCCATGGTGAAAACAAGCTAGTAGCCTACTAAATATTAAGTAAGCTAAGCTTTCACCATGGCAACCATGGTTCCGATTGGTTACTGCCATAGTGAAAACAAGCTAGTAGCCTACTAAATATTAAGTAAGCTAAGCTTTCACCATGGCAACCATGATTCCGATTGGTTACTGCCATAGTGAAAACAAGTTAGTAGCCTACTAAATATTTACTAAGCTAAGCTTTCACCATAGCAACCATGATTCCCATTGGTTACTGCCATGGTGAAAACAAGCTAGTAGCCTACTAAATATTTAGTAAGCTAAGCTTTCACCATGGCAACCATGATTCCGATTGGTTACTGCCATAGTGAAAACAAGCTAGTAGCCTACTAAATATTAAGTAAGCTAAGCTTTCACCATGGCAACCATGATTCCCATTGGTTACTGCCATAGTGAAAACAAGCTAGTAGCCTACTAAATATTTAGTAAGCTAGGCTTTCACCATGGCAACCAAAATTCCCATTGGTTACTGCCATGGTGAAAACAAGTTAGTAGCCTACTAAATATTTAGTAGGCTAAGCTAAGCTTTCACCATGCCAACCATGATTCCCATTTGTTACTGCCATGGTGAATACAAGTTAGTAGCCTACTAAATATTTAGTTAGCTAAGCTTTCACCATGGCAACCATGATTCCCATTGGTTACTGCCATGGTGAAAACAAGTTAGTAGCCTACTAAATATTTAGTAAGCTAAGCTTTCACCATGGCAACCATGATTCCCATTGGTTACTGCCATAGTGAAAACAAGTTAGTAGCCTACTAAATATTTATTTAAGCTAAGCTTTCACCGTGGCAACCATGATTCCCATTTGTTACTGCCATGGTGAAAACAAGTTAGTAGCCTACTAAATATTTAGTAAGCTAAGCTTTCACCATGGCAACCAAAATTCCCATTGGTTACTGCCATGGTGAAAACAAGTTAGTAGCCTACTAAATATTTAGTAGGCTAAGCTAAGCTTTCACCATGCCAACCATGATTCCCATTTGTTACTGCCATGGTGAATACAAGTTAGTAGCCTACTAAATATTTAGTTAGCTAAGCTTTCACCATGGCAACCATGATTCCCATTGGTTACTGCCATGGTGAAAACAAGTTAGTAGCCTACTAAATATTTAGTAAGCTAAGCTTTCACCATGGCAACCATGATTCCCATTGGTTACTGCCATAGTGAAAACAAGTTAGTAGCCTACTAAATATTTATTTAAGCTAAGCTTTCACCGTGGCAAACATGATTCCCATTGGTTACTGCCATGGTGAAAACAAGTTAGTAGCCTACTAAATATTTATTTAAGCTAAGCTTTCACCGTGGCAACCATGATTCCCATTTGTTACTGCCATGGTGAAAACAAGTTAGTAGCCTACTAAATATTTAGTAAGCTAAGCTTTCACCATGGCAACCATGATTCCCATTGGTTACTGCCATGGTGAAAACAAGTTAGTAGCCTACTAAATATTTATTTAAGCTAAGCTTTCACCATGGCAAACATGATTCCCATTGGTTACTGCCATGGTGAAAACAAGTTAGTAGCCTACTAAATATTTATTTAAGCTAAGCTTTCACCGTGGCAACCATGATTCCCATTTGTTACTGCCATGGTCAAAACAAGTTAGTAGCCTACTAAATATTTATCGGAAGTTCATAATACCGGACCAAAATATTTCATAATTCAGGCTCTTCCTTCCAATAGGCCTACAGAAAGTCCAGGTTCACGGTCTCTAATTTTTTAACAAATTTACATGTTCACATTTTTAAATACATCCAATGATTTTTTTCTTAGCGTCTTTATTTTTAGTCTTTAATCCTAAAATAAAAAATCGATTTCATTAGTCTACGTGTCTTACATACAGTGTTAATGAATCATTATTTTGAACAACTTTACTCCTCGCATTCAGGGTACGTTCCGTAACCTCTTTGGGCGCGCCCAAAGATGCTCAGTCCATTCCGTAACCATTCTCCACGCGCCCATACACCATTCCGTAACCTGCTTGGGTAGCGTCTTGGGCACGCCCGCAACGCCCAAGCTTTTTCTCCGGGCATGGCTGGTCATGGCGGCAATTCAAAAGTGAATGTGCTGTCATGTGTACCATAGTGCCAAAAGGAACTGTTTTTGTGATTCTATTGTAGATCGCCCATTATTATTCGGTGATAAATTAATTATCACTGGCGCAATCCTGGCCAAAACCAATTTGAAGGTGGACGGCCTTAACCTAAAGTGCTCCTTGAAGCCAGTAGTAGTAGTATTTTTTTATTGACCAAAATGAGCTTTCGCTCTTTACAATGGCAAGTATCATACATAATACACTTGTGATATGCACAGATTCACATAGTTATATATTATAAAAACAAGATATATAAACCTAGGCTTAGAGTAAGAATACACCTCAACGTAATAATAATAATATTAAACTAATACATAAAAAACTGTACGTGGTATCACAATACATTATCATAATAAGATATAATACTAATATTAATAAAGCGTGATAAATATACATAATAGTAAACATAATAAAAATAAAATAGACATAACAATAATAACACACAGCAATACACATCAAATTAAATCCAAGTATAGGTACACACAATACAATACAATGCACGTTTAGGCATAGGCCTGGGCCTAACCTATTCCATCTTATAATAAAATTTACATAATAACAACAAGCAAGTATGTAGTGAAGTCAAGCTAGAAACCTAAATGCCTCCTTCAATATCCTTTAGAAGAGTACTTTTTATTTCCCGTTTGAAAGCAAGTTTGCCAAGTTCTTTAGTTTTGGTAGGTAGTTTGTTATAGAGGACAAATCCCTGATGTTTAATGTTGGATTTTCCAAACTTTTGTGTATTGACATGTCTAATGTGAAGGTTGTTTCTAGAACGGGTATAATGGGAATGTGTGTCCCTGTTCAGTTGGAAGGTTAGATTCGTCCTACAATAGCTATGAAGCATGTTATGTATAAAAGTTAAGGTTTGGTATTTGTGAATGATAAGGAGTGGCAGTATTTTATTTTTACAGTACATGTTAACGCGATGCATTTCCCTTGGGTAGTTAAAGATGTTACGAATAGCTCGATTTTGAATAATAGCCAAGCGGTTAACATTGGATTTGCAAGACGTCCCCCAAACTATATTTAAATAAGAAAGATGGCTGTGTATGTATGAGTAGTAAACTGATTTGAGGAGGCTGTACAAGGGCACTACTTGTTCCACATAATTTTCGACACGAGGCAACCTTACATTGGACGAATCTGTACGAAAACCTGACAATATCATCAAGTCTTCCATTTCTTCCTCAGAACTGTCAGAATCTGACATGATTACATTAACCAAAACGCCCCTTTTCGCCATGTTGAATGTCGCTGTCCGCACAAGGCGTACCGAAACCTGTCGTGCCCAGACAAGCCCGCAGACGCCCAACCTTGGGCATTATGTAGAGGTTACGGAATGTACCCTTTGAGTTTGCGATTGATTTATCTGCCTAGTTAACACGTAGGCTATAGATAGTTTGTTCTCATACTTGTGTGTGTGTGTTACAGTCGGGGCTGGTGGAGGTGGGGGAGGCTTCGTGCGGTGATGAGGGGGCGGAGCTATGCCGCCTCCTGACCTCCCACCCCCCGCCGGCCGTGGTCTACCACGCGGGGGGCGGCGCGGGGGTGGAGATGATGGAGGGGGACGGAGACAACGCTCAGGAGGTGGCCGACTGGGTGCTGGGGCTGCTGCCAGACACGCCCCTACTCTCGTCGGACCAGCTGGAGGTGCGTTCGAACGTCGAGCCGTTAAAGTTTTACAATTAATGATGTTGCTCTCTTAAGTTTCTTGATTCTTGAATTTATTTCTTCATCTAATTTTGGGAGGAGATTTTTAATTTCACTAAAGAATAAGTGTAGGCCTACACCTATTTCAATCGCATTTTTTTAATTTCTATTTGACAAGAAGGTTTTTCATCCTAACTTTTATAAAATACATTCATAAATTTATATTTACATACTCTACCTACCCGGTTACGAGAAAGTGATCTTTTCATTGTGGAACATTTATACTATTTGTGTGCTTCGTTACTATGACTGCTCCAAAGTCACCGTTTACAAATAAATAAAGACCCGGTATTTTGAACTTCAGATGAATATTAAGTAGGCTACTAACTTGATTTCGCCGTAGCGAAAACAACTTAGTAGCCTTCTAAATATTTATCCGAAGTTCATAATACCGGGTCTAAATAAACTAACAATGTATCGGTCTAATGTGTGTGAAGGTCGGTCCTCCTTTGTAAATCAGTTTGTATAACTGAATAGGATAGACATTATATATATCGCTACCCTTTATTCCAACATCATTTAGTTGGGTAAAGGGGTGTTTCCACCATTGATCTTGGGCATCCCAGGAATCAGTATCGGCATGCCAAGCTCGAAACATAATTTTCTTTAACTTAATTCTCTTCATGAATGAATTCCTCTTGCCGCTCCACCAACTCTCTCCACCTTTTTCTGTCCTCCCACCATCTTTCTCTATCCTCTACCACTGGCCACTCCTCTCCTCTCTCTTCCACATCAACTTGTACCTGGTCCTGCCATCTATCTCTAGGTCTTCCCACTCTTCTTCGCTTATTCACTAACTCAAAGGCTTGACTGATTTTTTTTTTTTATATCTGCTCCCTGTGTCCAACAATGAAGTCGGGTAGAGGATAGGAAATTAATCCCATCATGTTCTGGCCCCTAGGTACATCGAAGCCGGCTGGCCATGCCTGACGCTTCCCTCATGTTAACTTCCTCCGGCTCCTCCTCTTCACTTTCTTCTTCCTCTGCTCTTTCTACAAATTCTGTCCATACTTTTCTATCTTCCCACCATGGTTCCTGATTGACCTCTTCCCAGGTTGCATTTCTTCTTTCCACGTCCATTGCTATCACTTCTTCCCACCATGGTTCCTGATTGACCTCTTCCCAGGTTGCATTTCTTCTTTCCACGTCCATTGCTATCACTTCTTCCCACCATGGTTCCTGATTGACCTCTTCCCAGGTTGCATTTCTTCTTTCCACGTCCATTGCTATCACTTGTAAATAAATACTCTGTTGTCAGGCGATGCTGCGCGACGGCCCCTCCACGCCGTGGCTGGTCCACTTCGACATAGGCGCGACGGTGCGCGAGGATCTGGAGTGGAGGAGACTACCGGTCCTGGTTCCCGGCATCCGGGTGGGGCGGGTCCACTGCGGACGCTCGGCCGACCTCTGCGGGCGGTGAGTCTCACCGGGACAACGCCGGTCGTTAGTAGGCCTACATCTTCTTCTCTTCTTCTTCTTCTTATGCCGACAACTGACCTATTTGGTCATCATGCGTTTTCGTGTTTCCCAGTAGAGATAGGATTCTTTTTCTGCCTCCGCCATATCTTTTGGCATTGCATCTCTTATATCTTGGAGTGCCGGGCATCTACGTAAGTGCTCCCTGGTATGCTGTTCTGTTGTACATAGTGTGCATGTGCTGGAGTCGGTTATCCCTAGTTTATGCAGGTGTGAAGCTAGCAGCCACATGTGGGCGATTATCGTTGTGCTCGTTTTCGTTTATTTAATTGTTTAAATATATATTACTCGTGTTACATTTTCTGGTCAAACCAATCACTCTATTTGCCTTTGCGCTTTATTTCCGAAAAATTAACGTTACTACGAGGAATAGTTTCAAGATAAAAAACAAACAAAAACTACAACAACAAAAAAAATCCCAAAACCCAAATGAAACGATCACCATTGCATCACCATAACAAGTGTGTTAAATAAAAACATTTTTAAGGTATAGCAAATCAATAATAACGCTTTATTTATTTAAACAATCAACATTTAGGAGGTTTTCTGGGTGACTGGTAACTGGACTATACTGGACTTGCTGGCTGGATGCTCGGCATTGCGTCACGTTCACCTGCCACTTTTGAACATACAAACAATTATAATTGTATACAGGAATCGCGATAAAGATTATCGTGAATTTGTGTAAGTTTGCCTAACGGCTGGGTTTGAGCTTGGGGGGAAGGATAGGAAGGAACCAACAGCTTACCTTGTAGTAGTTGCGGCCTTCGGAGTCAATAGAAACACAAAAAAGATATATACAAAACGTCGAGACAGTTTTGGCCTGACGTGGCCTTGATCACCCGGCGAAGGTGGAGGAAAGATTATCGTTATTCTTACCCGTGTACGTGACGGAGAGTGTGCGCGCATGTTTCAGGCTACACGTGCGCAAGTACCCCACGTTCCTGGTGGTGAAGCCGGGCGGAGGTCACGAGGTCCACCACGGGCGTACGTCCGCCCACGACGTGGCAGACTTCGCCCGCGACTCTGCGGGCGCGCCCAACGTCCGGAGCCTTACGCCCGACGACTTCCCGGACATTCTCGTGGGTGAGTCGCGTCACTCGGCAATAGGGAACTGAATCCTAACACCCGGAGTAAAGCTGAGCTGTAATTTAATTGAGTACCATAACGTAGCGTGTAACTAATTAACTACAGTCAAACCCGTCTAAAACGTTCCCTTTCATTACGTTTTCCCGCTGATGACGTCCAAAATTATAGGTCTTGAAAATACATCCATAAGTGTAATGTTAAAATTACCCGTGCAAAACGTTCCCGTACGTTACGTTTTCTCGCCTAATACGCGAAAATAACCATCGGTTTATGTCTTGCTTGTCCGTGAGATACGTTTTCACCAATCTCTGGCATGCGAGATAGTTCTCGACCCACATTTGTAGCGACGTTACAAAAGATAACGTTCGTGTAGCAGGTACCGGCCTCCCACTGCACGTGTGTTGTGCATCATCTGCGCATGCGCGGGCCGCCTAAGGTCAAGTCTACGTGAAGACTGCAGTCTGCAGGGTAGGCGCAGCTGCCAGTTGCTGCCAGTCAGTCTTTGGTTACTGACATGCAGTCATTGGCCGGCCGCCGGCTAAGCTGTCGCCAGATAAGTGTTGGTCGCTTGGAGGGGGAGGGGGGTGCGATGAAATGAGTTGGACCAGCTGGCAGTTGCCTGCCGGCCAAGGCCACTCGCTAGCGCCTAGACAAAGCTTGCGACTGTCAGCCGGGGAGGGGGGGGGCGGGCGGCTCACTACCTGAACACAACCCTGATCCCTGCACCCCCTTGCCCGCCCGCATTCCACAGTTCATCACGAGCGATGTGGTAATTTCACACTATTTCATTGCCCCCTGGGTGCCCGTAGGCACAGATGATGTTTTGACACACAAGCGACCACAAAAATAGTTAAAAATAAATGTTGGTTTTTAATACGTTTTCCCCCGAGATACGTTTAATTTAAGGTGTCACTTCGAAAACGTATTAGGCGGGTTTGACTGTACTACTTTTAATTCCAGTTAGTAGGCCTACAGCAATAATTCTGGTGGCAGATTTGAAATAAGCTCCTGGGAATGGATTTACAAGAGGGCCTTAGTATTTTTCTGGTCTTAACTCTAAGACCGGCCTAACTATTTACCTCCTGTAAAACCAGACCCAGGTCACACCAAGAAGTTACCATTTCTTGGTAAGAACAAGGACACAATGAACATTCCAATAATATGTTTTAAAGTCTGTTCTCAGATATGTTTCTGGATTCACAAGACGCTCAAAGTTAGGCCGGTCTTAAACCTCTTGTAAATCCGGGCCCTGGTATCTACGTCTGTTCCGACCGTAAATATATGATGAGCTCAAACTACGAATCCAAGAAGACCAATGAATACAGTAAAACTTCGTTGTAACGAACTCTTGAGGGCCAGATTATTATTTTGTTATAAAGAACATTTCTTTATAAAGATGATAGTACCTTTACACGCATAAGAACCTTTTGGGACTTCAAAAACATTTGTTGTATGGATCATTTTGTTATTAAGACATTTGTTATAAAAAAGGTTCACTGTAGTATAACATATATATGTTATACCTAGAGAACCAAAAGCTTTCCTATTATTAGACGTCTGTGTTGATTGCAACGCAATACAAATTTGCACCAGTGCAAATTAATTATGTAGATGGACGTAAACATAAAGAAAAATACACAGTTTAGCAATCAAACAAATCATTCAAGGCTAGTCTACTAACCTACACTATCTGCTGATTTAATATAGGTACTACTTCCAGATTGAAAACTTCCTATTATCTTAGAATAGAAGACATAATTCAAATTTTCCAATAAAACCTGCATGAAAGCTAGGAGGTTGATTGTGAGCTGGTGTGTGCGTGTGTGTTACAGACGCCAGCTCAGCGTGGGTGGTTGACTTCTATGCCCCCTGGTGCCCGCCCTGCCTCAGACTGCTCCCCGAGCTCAGGTCGGCAAGTAGGGCTGTCGGGTCGGGGGTCACCTTCGGTCTGGTCGACTGTACAGTACACACGGCGCTGTGTCGGGGTCAGGAGGTGAGTGAGGGACTTTCTACTGTCGCTAGAGCGCTAGCGCTGTTCAGTGGAAGCTGTGGACGCTAAAGGGTTATGGACGACTCACAAAGTCACAAGGTATTGAATAGTAACTAGGTATGGGGAGGCGTAACAAGTGCACAGAGAGCGTTGCGAGCGATCCGGCCAACGGTCACTGAATTTTGGATACACACAACTTTCAACAATAAGAATTTTCAAGTAATTGAAAAAGTATTTGACTTCTTTGGAATCTATGTATATTTTTTAGGGATGCACATCGATAAAATTAAAATTATCGATAATCGAAAAGGTGACTGCATTATCGATCGATAATATCGAATGATAATGTCGGCAGAACAGATGCAATTCTTGACGGAGAGTTTATCCCGAGTGGCGAGTGCAAACTGCACGGCTGCTAGCCCCGAGGCTGAGGCGCGCTATCTCACTCGCTCTTACGCTCATACCCATTTGCGCGCTCTCTCACCGTTCGGCCGCTGCTGGTCCGACTGATGCCTACGAGGCGCGCTATCGCACTCGCTCTTTAGCTCATAGCCATCCGCGCGCTCTCTCACTCACGTAAATCCCAGCCGTGAGCCGACGACAAGAGTCTCGGCAGTTTGTTGATTGCTGATACAACAAACATTCGATGAAATTGGATACCACGGGCAGGAAATTAAACAGTACGGCCATTTGGCGTTTAATATTCACAAATTATTAATTAATAGCACCAAGCACCAATACCAAAAAGGAACACGAAACAACTTTTTACTTGTCTACGCGATCTTTTTTTCTGCCACTTACCACGACAAACACAGCAAGTGGCTTGCCGTGGCTACAAAACATAGCACCATCTCAGTCCCTCTTTAGCTCATAGACATTTGCGCCTCTCACTGCTTGACTCACTGGCCAGCAACCCCGGCTGTCGGGGACAACAAGTCTATGCAGGATCGAGGCGGCTGAGGTTCCGTCGAGCCGTGCCAGCGCATGATAAATTAAAAATATCGATAATATTTCTATTATCGATTATCGGCGCTGTATTGATTATCAAATAAATAATGCGATAATATTTTCTTTATCGATTATCGAAATTATATTGATCATCGAATATCGATCGATAATATCGATTATCGTGTGCATCTCTAATATTTTTTCAATAATAATTAGTGCACTGGCTTCTAGAGGGGTTTTCAGTGACCTCTAGCAGGCAGAGATCAGTAGCCGGAACGCTCGAAGCGCTGCAGTGTAGTCGTTTGTTGTACGCCTCCCCATAGCAATAGTTGCAAGGATTTGTTATAAGATCAGAGTCATCAAAGAAACTTCTTCTTCTTCTTCTTATGCCAACAATTGACCTATTGGTCATCAAACCTACAAAGAATACAATATGGCATTTGAGGCTACGGTTTTTTTAAGGGCTTATGACTACCTATACCTGTAGCTTGTGACATCCGTCCACCAAGTTTTTGATCTCGCCTGCTAGACCCTGCGGAACTCTCGATTCTCTCTGTTAAAATTGCTTTTAATTGTCGAAAAGTAAACCCAAACATTTCCTCCGTTATTTTGTGCTTTTTGTTATGAATCTTTCCTTGTTCAAATAAATATTTCCATTTTTTCGAAATGATGTTATTAAACTATAGCGCTGTGTTCTAAACGTGTCGCAGGTGTCTTCGTACCCCACCACCGTCCTGTACAACACTACCCGAGTCAAGCAACGCTACCACGGCGACAACAGCGCCGAGAGCATCATGGAGTTCCTAAGAGACATGATCAACCCGGTCGGTGAGTACGGAAACCGATCGGAAAGAGAGAAAAAAATTCAGTAAAAAAAAATTGGATGTGGGAATTCTGTGTCTGGCCAATCTGACAAACGGCAATGGGACGCGGTATTGGCACGGATTCGCCTTGGCCACACTCGTTTGACTTATTATGGCGATCTCCTCACGAGGGAAAAAGTTGTCCCAGAAATACGAACGACACTAGTGATGTTCCTCTGACTGTACGTCATATGTTGCTACCTACATGCTTTCCAAGTCGTATGAAGAACTTCTATCGTACAACTGTGATAATCTTTTAAGTTTTAACATGTCTTGTTTGAACTCAGTTGTTCCACAAACTTCAAAATAAAATAAATTAATAAAACATTTTAAATATATATCTTGTCCCCCATCAAACTTTACAGTGGGGTTTAATAATGTAATATATTAAATATTATGCATGTAAATTTAAATCACACATATTGGTGTAAGATTCAATGATTGGTTTGGTTTTTAGTACTTAACTTACAGAACAACATGTCGGTAGCCCACCTGGTTTTCGGGCGCCCTCAAACCAGCTGAACGTCTTGTTTCAGTGTCCGAGCTGACGGGCGAGAACTTCCACTCGACCGTGGGCGCGAAGCGGAGCGACGAGCTGTGGCTGGTGGACTTCTTCGCGCCGTGGTGCGGCCCCTGCCAGCAGCTCGCGCCAGAGTGGCGCAAACTGGCCAAGGTCACTTTCACTTGCTACTAGCGCTCTCGACACCCCTTCCTTTAACATTTTCCATTTCTCTTCCCCTCTGCCTTTGGTCTTTTTTTTGTGTAGTTGTATAACCAGTTCAGTGGCGACTTTCCCTCGCGCTTGCCGTGCGCGTAGTGGCGACTTATTTCCCCGCGCTACTTGCGCGCGGTCGGTCGTAAGACCTCCTTCTTTACAAACACGTGTTGCTGACAGCATTTCATTACATGTAGTTCTTTCTATCTAGCGGAAAAAGATTGAACTAACTACTTTGCAGAGAGTGCGGGAAAATTTCAAAGCGAGACTCGTCACGGCCACTGTGGTAGCGATTTCAAAATACTTATGACGAGATGTTACGTCCGAGGCGCTACTGGGATATAACCGGCGTGACGGAATACCTCGTCATGACCACGGAACTGGATAATGAAATATTTAGAAAGCTTATGGCTTACCTCACTTGTTTTCACCTTGACAACAACCAATGGGAAGCCTGGATGACATAGATAAAACGAGTTGGTAGCTTACCTACTAAACATTTCATAATTCAGACCCTATTTCACACTTCTTTGTATTTCCTATTAGAGGCTATATTTTTTCCTTGGGCCTGTATCAATTCATTTACTCAATTCATTTTTAATATTATTGTTCTCTTTTCAATACCCTTGTAGGGTAGGCCTAGTTTGTTTTGTTTGGTTATCCAAGTTCTGTTTCATTATTTTTGCATTATTAATTGACAATTGTATAGTTCTATTTATGGGCCTCCCTCCTTTGTAAAACACTTACTTATATAGTAGTCCCTCATTAATTCAAACTCGGTTAATTCAAAATTACAGTGGAGCATCAATTATACGTTTCGTACTTATACGTTTTTCGTATTTATACGTGATTTCCATATGGTCCCGGCCATTTCCCATAAGAATCAATGTTAAAATAATTTAATTATACGTTATTTGGTTATACGTTATTCTCGGTTATACGCGACAGAAATTGTTCCCCCCAGACATCTTGGTAGCGATTATACGCTAATTGGTTTTATTTGTCATCCGAAATCACTTCCTGGAAGCGCAAGCTTTATCTCGTTCGGGATATGCAGCTGTGAATGCGCGAGAATGGAATGTTGTTATTGTCAAGCGGTCACCCCACCTCGCCCCCCTCCCCTCCTCCCATTCGCTACCCTTGCTCACGTCCGGCTCTTGGCAGGTAGCCCAAGCCCCGAGGCATCGTATAGCGCCAGCCCCTCACCCCTCCCACCATACTACGTTTCACAGACCGTCTGTCTGTCCATGCAGATTGTTCCAAGTTTGTTGGTGTTTTTAAATTGATACCACGTGTTCATAATGGCTTGTTTTGTCGATTTGTTGTTTTATTACTATCCTCTGATTTTATAGTAACATTTCACGTATTGATCTGATCGTTTCTTCAATTTGTTGATTTAAAATAATTATCCGTGCCCCTGACCTTGCCGACGTAATAGGCCTGCGGGCCGATTGCGGGCGCTGTGTGATACATCCCTCGCGGTCGCTGAGCCGACAGCTGCCGCCAGCCCGTGATAGCGGTCTCCCGGTGACGCGCGGCCGTACAGTCGCGTCCAAAAAACACTTACGTAGCGGTTGCTGAAACTTGTTTCCGCGTTGACATTTATAACCGAAAAACGATTAATCGAGGTAAATATTGATGGGACGGGAAAAATAAAGCGATCGATGCTGAAAAACGGTACGGCGAGCAACGATATTTGGAATAAAATGAAGTGATATCTAAATATCACTTTCGGTCGGGACTATTCGAAATAAAGACGACGATTTTCACGACAGAACATGTAAAATATATATTTAGGCCTAAGCACCATTTCAACCCCCCCCCCCCCCCCCCCCGCGCGCTAGAACACACCGTGAAGGGAATTTTTGTACTGCAGAAAGAGGAGACTGCCGAGTCACTATTTCCACTCATTGCAAACCAAAACAAATGCAATTTTAGTTATACGTTTTTTGTACTTATACGTTTTTTTCGGTTTGGCCCTTGGAAAACGTATAATTGATGCTCCACTGTATGTATAATTCACACTATTGATGGAGTCCCAGCAGAAGATTTAGGTATGGTGCATAGTGTTAAAGTTCTTTTAGTTCAAAATTTTCTATCTCAAAATGGAGTTTTTAGGGTCCCTTGAAATTTGTATTTAAGGGGGATTACTGTAACTGAATGAGATAAGACATTAAATGAATATCTTCACCAAGTTCCTCGTCTGTGTTTCAGATGCTGGTGACGTACCGGCACATACACGTGGGGTCCGTGGACTGCGTGGCCGAGCAACAGCTGTGCGCTCAGCAGGCGGTGAGATCCTACCCGACCATTCGTCTCTACCCGACGGGCTCCGAGGGTCTGTCGGCAGTCGCGTGAGTGAAACACCCCCTTGCTATGTGACTAATCCTTCGGCGGGCTACTGTCGTAGAGTTTTCGACAGCCCTGCTAAGAATTGAGTGGCCCGATTTTTGTTAAATATTAATATTTTAGAAGAAGAATGGGAAGACCTAGAGATAGATGGCAGGACCAGGTACAAGTAGATGTGGAAGAGAGAGGAGAGGAGTAGCCAGTGGTAGAGGATAGAGAAAGATGGTGGGAGGACAGAAAAAGGTGGAGAGAGTTGGTGGAACGGCAAGAGGAATTAATTCACGAAGAGAATGAAGTTAAAGAAAATGATGTTTCGAGCTTGGCATGCCGATACTGATTCCTGGGATGCCCAAGATCAATGGTGAAAACACCCCTTTACCCAACTAAATGATGTTGGAATAAAGAGTAGCGATATATATATATACAGTCAAATGTCATTAAAACGAACGCCCTTACAACAAAATCATCATTTGAACGAAATTTATTTGTGGTCCCGCCCGAATCCCTATGTTCACAATGTTAATTTATTATCATTACAACGAAAATTCGTTATTACGAAAAGATCATTTTAACGAACTAATTTTGGTTCCCCTTGGTATTATCATTGTATTATTGAACGTTTTTACAACGAAATGTACCTTCCAAAATGTGGATTAGTTGGAATTCCCAGTCGCGTAGATTGGTGTTTTCCGTTGCATTGCCGCCGACTGGCTGCTAGCACGAGCTTGGCTATTCACGAGAGTCGGGTAAGGTCATTGGCTGCCGCAAGACGAGCCCTGCCCAGCCGGCCAATCACGATCGAGGTTACGGAGCGCGGGTAGGCAGCCGGCCGGCCGAACATCCGAGCATGGTGCGAGTAGCCTTCGCCCTTCATTCTACCCCTCCCCCCCCCCGAACACCCAAGCCGCGCTCTACGTAAACACGCCTGGCAAGCCTACCGCACGCAACAGAGACGTGTAATGCAGGTTGCGGGCCACACAGGGGCCATGCGTTGCCTGCCATTACTCGCGCGCTACGCGACTTGTAGGCTTTCTAGATGCAATGTTGACCAATTTGGGGACTGGGAATCAAGTTTTCATCACAAAAAAAAACACTGATCATTTTAACGAAATAATGATTATAACGAAAAAAATATACGGTCCCTTGGATTTCGTTGTAATGACATTTGACTGTATTAATATTTACATCCATAGGCGTGCGCAGCGTCTAACATTCGCTGAGGCAAAGCCTCAGCCGCCGGAGGCAATTTTGCCGCAGGCGAAAATTTTTTCGGTTAATGCACTAACTTTTAGGGCCTAAAACGCGATTTTAAGACGCGACGCTTTCCACTGCCACATAGGATCTTGTGGCCCCTATAGAGCTATGCTTCATTGCATTTAAATAAAAGATAAATTAGAAATTATTTGCGCAGCCCCGGGTGAAGTGTGCCTTTGCGTATAAAAGCGCGCTACTTACAGTGCATTTTAATTTAAAGACTAATTGAAAGTTAAGTTTAAAGTTAAACTGCTCTAGGCTCAGGCCGGGTCTAAAGGAATTGGAGTCCAGCGCGGCCCGACCGCCAAGTTGACACGTTAGGTCCGGCCTGGGCCGTGCGCACGCCTATGTTTACGTCTTATTACATAATTAATATTCAAACTTCAATTTTTTTCTATTTTAACGGCAACCAGTGGTCGAAGTGGGCGCGGATGGGTAGGGAAGGTATCCCGCCACTTCTCAGCCATACTGTACTGTTTTATATTTATTAGTTGAAGTTTGAAGTTTTCTTTTTATTCAAACATAAAATAGGTACACTAACAATTGTTTACAGTATGTTTGTCTCCTACAAGTGCAGTGTTGCACTCGCACTACTACTTCTACTCCGTAAGTAAGTAAGAATAGGAAATGTTAATACAGTGCCCGTATTTTGCTATAAATTATTTTTTTTTGATAAAGTGAAGAGGAGGAGCCGGAGGAAGTTAACATGAGGGAAGCGTCAGGCATGGCCAGCCGGCTTTGATGTACCTAGGGGCCAGAATATGATGGGATTAATTTCCTATCCCCTACCCGACTTCATTGTTGGACACAGGGAGCAGATTTAAAAAAAAAAAAAAACAGACCGTCTGTAAAACAGCCCTTCTGGGATTGAGTAGGCTTGTTCTGTGTATTCGCTCTTCAAGAACTAATTCTGAAGATTGACGTCAAGATAGTATTAACGATGGACGCGGCGAAACCCGACAGCTAAATTTTAATAACGGTAAATAAAAAAAATATATATAATGATAAGTATGCAAACAAAATAATATACTTAAATGTATGAATTATGCAAATAAATTGCTTTCGGCGAAATAATACGAACAATCTGTTCAAAAATGGGTACATAATTTTTTTAGTAGGTTGGTCACAAATGTATTTAATACCATGCGTAGATATGACATCCCTCTACAAGTGGGTAAATATTCATAATAATCCAACTATTTGTTTAGAGAAATTAGATCTCTAAAAACATCAAAACTACTTCCAAACATTCTTAAACCCCTTAAACCGAATAGAATTAAAATAACTGGCCACCTGACGCAACGTTTTTTTTTTTTTTTTTTTTTATATCCTATGTTTTTCTGGTTGTATAAACTGTGCTGGGATAAACAAATAATAATAATAACGTGTTTCCGTCCAGTCTGTTCAGCGGCTACCAGCGCGACGCGTTCACGATACGCAAGTGGCTGTTCAACTTCCTGCCCAACCCCGTTGAGGAGCTGACGCCCTCTACGTTTGGGTCCAAGGTCGTGGGAGGCCGGGCCAGCTGGCTGGTCGACTTCTACGCGCCCTGGTGCGGACATTGCACCGTCTTCGAGCCAGAGTTCGCCACCGTAGCGGAGGTGAGTCCGTGCGCAACGCTCTTTCAAACTGCGTAATGTGACGATTTAATATAAATAAAATAAAAATAAATAAATTCACATTTAGAGTCTACCCACTCAGTAACTAAACTGATTTGCAGTGGGGGACTTTAATTTAAAGGGACTAAACCAACCCTGTAGGCTCCGAACACCGTCGACGAGTGAGCGATAACCAATCAAAGATCGATATTTCAAATACGAAACATATGAATCACTGAATCAGTGATTGGACAGTGCGAACACCCGCGAACAGATGCCAGAATCAACAAAGCCGATTCAGAACAACTTTGAATTTATCGAGTGCTTCGTTGCTAGGACGGCTCCAAAGTCACCGTTTACTTATTCCTAAGCCAAGACGTGATGGAATTGAATCCACATTAGAAGTTAAAAAACTTCTGCCTGAAGCGGGATTTGAACCTGGGACCTTCTGCATTGGAAGCAGGGATGCTAACCACTGGGCCAACAAGCCACCTAATAGTTATAGGCTATTATATCGCATGCAGAAACTTTTTGACCTGGAATTAATGTTAAAAATAGCTACATACACACACAATTATAAATTGTACTCGGTCTGAGGATAGAGTAGGAAGGGTACTCCTTTTTTTTTTTTTTTTTTTTTTAGTTAAGTGACCTTGGCACAGTTTTATATTTGTGTTTGTATTTTTAAAATGCATTATATTATATAATGTTTTGTTTTGTGGTATTTGACTAAATCTAAATACTTTTGTCCCTAAATTTGTATTGTTCTCTTTTCTAGAATGAGTCAAACAAGAAAAATATCAATTTCCCTGCTTTGCTAAGTACGGTCACAAGGACTTCTATAACACAAGTTACTTTATTTTGTTATCTTTGCTATTTTATGCTGTTCAGTGTTTCCCTACTGTTTATTGTTCTCCTTTTTATAAGTACCAATTTTATAACTGAACAAGATAGACATCAGTAAACACATTAATTTATAATGAAACTTTTTACAGATTTATTCATAAATTCTAGTTGATGCTAATTTTCCAAAAGTTAACGCTAAATTAATTGCTGCGATTAGTTTTACGCCGCTGTTGTGTTTCAGCGCTTGGACTGCGTTGTTGTGTTTCAGCGCTTGGACGGCGTTGTTGTGTTTCAGCGCTTGGACGGCGTTGTTGTGTTTCAGCGCTTAGACGGCGTTGTTGTGTTTCAGCGCTTGGACGACGTTGTGTTTCAGCGCTTGGACGGCGTTGTTGTGTTTCAGCGCTTGGACGGCGTTGTTGTGTTTCAGCGCTTAGACGGCGTTGTTGTGTTTCAGCGCTTGGACGGCGTCGTGAAGTGCGGCAAGCTCAACTGCGAGAAGTATCGCTCGCTGTGCCAGAACGCCGGAGTGTTCGGCTATCCGAGCGTTGCGCTCTACCACGGTACTGGACGTTCCAACGTGGGCACCGACATTCCCAGCCAGGTGGGCGACGAGATCATTAGGAGGGTGAGGCAGGCCTTGGACGTTCCCGACAGGCTGGGGAACTCGATACACGACGAGTTCTGAGCGTTCGGACGTTCCAGTGTGGGCGACAAGATCATTAGGAGGGTGAAGACGCCTTGGATGTTCCCTGCTGGCTGGGTAACATGACAAGTTCTGAGCGTTTGGACATTCCAATGTGGACAAGCGTGTTCACAGCCACGTGGGCGAGGAGATAGTTACTGTGTTGGACGTTCCCGGGTGACACGATAGATCGCGACATCTGAGCAACTTGTGTGCTCGCCTCGTTTCTACGTCGATTCCGTCTCCGTCGGCGTCAGAAAGACGTGGGCTAAGATTTCATTGCAACGACACAGTTGAGAAACTAAGGGGAGGGCTGTGACTCAAGTCTAAATTACCAGTGTGGTGCGAACATTTCAATATCAATATCATTCAGAGTGATTCTGCAAATGGAAAATTTAAAAAAGCAAATTTTTGTAGTTTTTCTTGTTTTTTCTATACGATATACACAAGTTTTCAAAATAAAAAAAAGTAAAATTTTAAAATTTTAAATCTAGTGCAGAGTTTTTAATTTCTGGTACGGTACTGATTTCGTCTTGATATTAGCTCGAGGTAGCTACGCAGGTGTATATCATTCTCAACTGTGGCACTGACTGTGAGCTAAACCCATCGAGTCAGCGCATCGTGTTCACTAACCCGCTGACAAGCACCGAGGTAATGATGTCAAGTTAGCAGATAAATGTGGATATCATAGTTCTAAGTATTTTCCGAACAAGTCGCACAAAATATCGGCGAATTGTCGACCTCGCTAATCCAAAGACGTGACAATCGTGCTCGTATACTTAAAGTGTGGAGAGAAACGTATTTATTTTTATCGAAAACGAGCTTAATTAGATAGTTCGGTTTTGATTGGATGGCCGGTCGACTCGTTCATAATAACATGTTTATGTAGCGGCCTCTCCAGGCGCCAAGTGTGTTAGAACCTCCAAAACTCGAGTTACGTTCAACAAGGAAAGTAACTTAATGCGATGACGCATAATATCCGGCCGCAGCGTTAAAACTACCCGTTTAGCTGTAGCACATTGGTAGAACTACTCTTAGACGGTAACCAATGATGAATGATGAATGATGAAATGATGAATGAACCAATGTGTGGTAGGAGGGGCCAAACGGCTAGGTATACGCAAGAAGGGGGTACGAATATAGGGAACCCAACAGCTTACCTGGTTGGTGACTGCAGGGGTCTCGACGATAAAATTAGAGAGCTTACATATAAAAGAATTCAGACAGAAAATGTTGAAACTGTTTCGGCCAAACAGGGCCAGTTCAAGGCCAGTTTCGACGTTTTGTGTCTGAATTCTTTTATATGTAAACTCTAATTTCATCTACGAGACCCCTGCAGTCACCAACCAGGTAAGCTGTTGGGTTCCCTATATTCGTACCCCCTACTTGCATGAATGAACCAATGGTGATTCTTGTTGCTTTACGTCTCTGTTATTGCAATCACGCTATTCGATACGATGAGGGGTGATAATGGCAATTACAAAACGAAAAATCCCCTGCCTTACGCTGGATTCGAACCCCAACTGTACGAGCCGCCACCATCGGCCATGACGGCGACGAAAAGCTCCATCCATAGCCGACTTGAATGTGCGTTTAGTCGCCCTTCTTCTTAACGTAACTCGTGCTTAGAATGTCTCATTGAAGAATCTCGGGCTGTAACAAGAGTTTTTGATCTTAGGGTGAATGGGCAGTAAGTGGGGCCTCAAGTTAAATAAATTAAATACATAAATTCACATTTAGAGTACCCACTCAGTAACAAGACTGATTTTCAGTGGGGGACACAGATAGCGCTGCTAAGCAACCTCCTATCTGCGCCATTGATGATTTAACAAAAAAACAACAATGAACAATTGACAGCTAAACTCCTCATAATAGTTTATTTTCTTGCCACTAGTATTATTTTGAGTGGCCATCCCACAAATTTAAAAGAAACCATTTGATATTTTTATTAGTATTGAATTGATTTATCGATTATCTTGTGCATCCCTATTAAAAACCGTTAATTTAGTACGGTGTTATACAGAGACTGGCCGTTGTCATTCAATGTAGGCCTACCAACCAGACTGCGTATTGGTCTCGCATATTATCCGAACTTCTGTATTCCTCGTGGGAGTATGAACTATGGGACTAATGCTCGGAGGTAAATTAATATTTATTAACTATAGCTGTATATGTGCAAGACATTGTACGTGTGTGTAAGACATTGCAAGTGTGTGAACGATGTTTTGAGCCAGCAACGAACGGGAAGCATGTTTTGAAAACAATTTTTAATACACGTTTCCCGTGTTGTGCCGAACGTAACGACAGATATCGTGGCACGTCCGGTGCCGTTTTGTTACCCTTATCACGAAGACGGACGTGGCACGATGTCCGACTCGAGTCAATTCCTAAAGGTCGATTTACACACTTTCCCAAGCTTTAATATTTCGTTCTTAGCACACATATTTTCCTAACTGTTTTACTTAGGATCGCTACCATTGGCCAGATTTATAAAACGTCGCTTTGCTCAAGAATTGTAGGCATAAGAGCTAACGTTGCTACGGTTTCTTAAATCTTGGCCAGCTATGTGAACGCCATAATGCTTTTGGCTAGACTCAACTACTTTGTTAACCCTTAAATCTTAAATAAGTGTGTAAACCGAACTTAACGTAGGCTTATTATTTTATATATGTGTTCTTTAGTTAGTTCAGCTGATGATGTTAGTGCGCAGCTAACGGACACCGCCGATGTAAGCAGGGTGGAATTGGTTTAGATCAACGGTTTAAGTCAGAAAACAATAAAATTTTAAAAAAAAAATCATTAATTTAAATTTTTTTAACTTATAAGCAGTATTTCCCACTTGTACCTAAAATTCATTTTAAATATCATTTGGAGCTACCATGGTCACTGCTTTACTGATCGCATCTCATATTATGTCTACCAGAGAAGACGTAGTTCATACAGACACCGACGGAGACCGATTCTCCCTTTTATGAAACACTTCTTATTGTTGACTTAAATAAATTTAAATCGGATTTAAATTGAGAAAATAAAAAAATTCTGATTTTAATGAAAAGGTTGATTTAAATTAAAAAATTATGTTTTTTTATTTTAAAAAAAAATCATCCACCCTGGATGTGACGCACCCACACAAGTCGGTTTTCACGGCGATGTTCGCAGCCTCGCGTAGGTGCTACAGACGATATTCCTAGACACTTAGACATAGTCACGATAATAATATATATATTGTATTTTCAGTAGAGAGGTTCTTTGTACTTTAGTTGTACCAGTGGTGACAATCTCACTCAACAGTTGTACTATTTAGCTTTTACAATAAATACCACGACTGTTGGAAAAGTTTCGTTATTATTCTTGTTTTCAGCGTCGACAAATCGTTGCCTATGTGTGGCAAATGTGGGGTCAAATGGCAATGTCGGCAGGTTTAACAATCCTCTTTGATCTTTGTGTCACAATGTTATCATGCTGTTGTGTAAACAAGCTAACCAGTAAACTAGCAACGGATGTGGGCTGCGAGGGATGGGGAAAACCAGCTATTTTCCTAAACGTTTAAACTCGTAAACTAATCACGTTTAAAATTAAATCACATCCATTCTTTTCGAAGGACCTTGTTTTGTAGATATTTTATTGATATTTGGAGCTGTGATTAATGAGGGTCGTTAACACTCCATAGGATAGGATTTGAAGGAATTATAACCCCCCCCCCCCCCCCACTCTTCAAATGCCCATCCCAACAGAAACCTTTTGAATGTAAACTAGACAAGTTTACAGACTAAACAGATGTCAAAAATAAAAACACAATTTTTATTATATATTGGGGACAGAAACTAGTTAATATTCATAGCTTTCACGTGGTGGCAATGGCACAGTTGCCATATTGGAGAGAAGAAAAGGAGGCCTGTCTCTACTGGTTGACCAGATCTTACATGATGGCCTGATTAAGCCAAATGTGGGCATATGATAAAAAAAAATATTGGTGGCCACCATCTGCATTGTTTTATGGTTCGTGAAAACCATCAATAGTGCTGCCAGTTAATAATAATAAATACAAAATTTACAAGCATTTGTAATTATATTAAATCACAATTTATTTAGCTGTGAGGCAAACAATAATATGTACATCATCAATTAAAAGTATTTGACTGCTAACAAGGCAGTGATCACAAGTGATTGCTAGTTCAGTTACTACTAGCAATACATATTATGCATATAGGCTAGACTACCTTTTGTAGCCAGCAGTACCAAGTACATGGCCTAGTTCCATCTCTCTCTATATATTAGAACGCTGGGTTTAATATCCCATTATTTGAAACGATGTTCCGTTAAGTTCTTAGTGGGTCGGAGACGCACAGTTGCGCGCAGGGTTTCAAACTGGTTAATGACGCATCTGTGTCAACGGAACGAATGTCTAGTCTCAAAGATCTGCACGGGAAAGAACTGCCGTTTCGACGTTCTACTTGGTAGAGTACTGAAACGGAACAAACCTCATAGTATTACATGAGGAATCAAACGTGGCTTCTAAACATATAAAATATAGGCTAATGTGATGGTACATACATTCAACTTAATAATACAAGCAGAACAGGCCTAATATAAAATACGTGTGAACACTCGACGCTGGCCTACCTTCACTTTGATCCATTGTGCGTCGTCTAGTGCCCTCTGGATTATCTGGTTTACTCGTTCAGAGTCGTTCTCTTGTACGTGTTGCTTGTAGCTCTGCAAGCAAGAAAAAGAAGCCCAATTTCATGCACTATTTGACCAGTATCCCTACAATGTACAAGGTAAGGTGTTTATTTATTTATTTTTGCATTACCCAACAACAGAATACAAAAAAAACACTAGGCCTAGGCCTACCACTAAGGACCTGGCCTAGGTTTATTTATAGGTTTATATACTCAGGTGAATTGAAGGGCTTGGATCTGGTTCTACTACCAAATGTACATTTACAATCAGTGAATATTGGGATGTCCCATGAGTCTGTACTAGGCCTAGCCTAGGCCTAGGCCTAGGCTAACCCTACGACAGTCTACGCTAGGTAGGCTCCTAGGTTACTAACCTGTCTTACAGTGTGCTTGTAGTAATTTACAGCATCTTTGGGTAACTTATCACATTCTCGTAATAAATATTTGTACAGTCCTTTCGCTGTAAATGCACTTGAATTTCGTACGACGGATGTCATGATTTCCTAACCTCAAAACAACAGCTGATCGTAATGCAAAAATCTAACTTTAGCGTCGATATATCGAAGTGAAAATGGCGGCTTTCAAAATAGCCAACTGCAAAAACAAAACACGCTAAAATGCAGGCGACATGAGTATATTTTCATTTTGTGATCCTCGTCTCGATTAGCCAAAGTTGCAGAAATATGGGATCTAAAACCCAAATATCAACGTCAACATTTTGTAATCCGTCACAGATAATGGGAGGGTATCAGTATACAACATAAGTTTCGCAGTGACCAATCACAGCATCTCTTTTCGTCTCACATGGGTTGAATTCCGGAAGGTGGACCGGGCTCGGTCAGCCCGACCGTAGCGTTCCGTAAGCTTCTTTGGTCACCGAGCCGGTGAAGCATTCCGTTGCTTTCACATTCGATTTTGCTCAGCGCGGGGATTTCAAACTGACATGCTGTAGAATGTGAAATTCGATATTTCCTTTTTTACATCACTTTTTGTGTTCAATGTAGTAACTACTTGCCTGGCTATTTCTCACTTTCAATTATCCAGGGCCAAGTAATAAAGAATATGACAGGAACACTTACATAAACACATTTTGTGTCAGTACCTTGAAAACCTATCCATACAACTTAGCAATTAATTATCGAAATCTTATTTCCAAGAAAACAATAATATATCTGAAATGCACTTATCAATCATTGTATTGTTTCTTAGTTTTAATGGCAGCAATCAGAGTTTTACGAGGCGCCCAGTATTGTTACATAACAGCCTGCGTGGTCGAGGCTTCAGGAACTATTGGATCGTACTCGCTCTGCATTGAGAGAAGACAGCGACATGAACTACTGCGTTCAACTCCTGGCGTTGGTCTTCGTGGCCTCGACGCTGTGGGACACAGTTCGCCCCGAAGGCCGTAAGTAGGGTTGCCAACAGCTAGTGAACGGGAAAATACGGGACTTTGGAAATTGGTGGTAAATGCAGAGGGAAAGAGAACGGGGTTAGGTCTGGGGCGATGCCCCAGTCGCCGAAAGCGAGAAAATGTTGTGTCTTGTTTCCCAACTCAGAGTTGAACAACAAGAGCCGAATGTGTGATTTGCAGAGCATTCGTAGTACTCATCTCATTTCTACATTATTACTTTGATCCCGCTCATATTTTGTGTCCATATTCACAGTTATACTGTGATAATACGTACAGAGAGTTTTTGGTCAAATTCAAACACAAACAATCTTTAAACAGGGGCTAAAAATTACTAAAAAATGAAACATTTTATTGAAGTTTAGAACCTGGGGAAAAAATAATCTGTGCATTAATTTTACAAAAACTCTTTCTACCTAAAACAAAAGTTTAGTTTTGTACATTTTGGTGGCTTAGTCGCTTAAAATTGAAGTAACCCACTGTAAATCAGTCTTGTTACTGAATGGGTAAACTCTAAAAAATGTGAATTTAATTATTTTATTTACTATGAAGATGGCTGTTTTGCACATACATAGTTTCACAAATTCACGGCTCATTATTACATTTCAGAATTGTGCCAAAAAAAAAATACAAAGTGCCCGTACGGGGCCATATACTTCGACAATGGCAACAGCTGCTATAGTGGACCCAAGATTACTTTATATCTGCTTTCGTCACATCCGGGGCAGTCGTAGCAATCTAGCGAAGCGCCCGAGACACATCCGGGCCAATACCGATCGCTGATTGGCTACGGACCAGTCGCCTGTGACGAAAGCATGTGTAAGGTAGTCTTGCGACAACTATATTGCTCCGAGCCATGCTCATAGTTTCATGGCTCACTATTACGTTACAGAGTTGTGCCACAATAAGCCGACTACAGCCTGCCCCTACGGAGCCATATACTTCGACAAGTGCAACAGCTGCAAGCCATGCTCATAGTTTCATGGCTCACTATCACGTTACAGAGTTGTGCCACAATAAGCCGACTACAGCCTGCCCCTACGGAGCCATATACTTCGACAAGTGCAACAGCTGCAAGCCATGCTCATAGTTTCATGGCTCATTATTACGTTACAGAGTTGTGCCACAATAAGCCGACTACAGCCTGCCCCTACGGAGCCATATACTTCGACAAGTGCAACAGCTGCAAGCCATGCTCATAGTTTCATGGCTCACTATCACGTTACAGAGTTGTGCCACAATAAGCCGACTACAGCCTGCCCGTATGGAGCAATATACTTCGACAAATGCAACAGCTGCTATTGCTCCGAGCCATGCTCATAGTTTCATGGCTCACTATTACGTTACAGAGTTGTGCCACAATAAGCCGACTACAGCCTGCCCGTTTGGAGCAATATACTTCGACAAATGCAACAGCTGCTATTGCTCCAAGCCATGCTCATAGTTTCATGGCTCACTATTACGTTTCAGAGTTGTGCCACAATAAGCCGACTACAGCCTGCCCGTATGGAGCAATATACTTCGACAAATGCAACAGCTGCTATTGCTCCGAGGCGCGCGGGAGTGTGTGTACCAGTGTACCTTGCAAACAGACCGTGCACCCCATTTGTGTCGGCTTCCAAGCTAGGATGGCCCGTTACGCCCCTATGGGCCAGGGATGCAAGTGTAAAGAAGGACGTACTATATTCTCTTGTACTCACTACTTTGCAACGAGATGTGTAACCACTCAATAAACTATCATGGTTTTCACTCCGAGCTGCGATATCAGGCTACGTAGGAACACTCACTAGCCCAGGCTGTACACCCCTTGAGTCGCTTTTAGTTTTGGAACTGCTGATGGTAAGATATAAGTAAGGGGAGGAACTGTCATGTCCGATTAGTAAGGTTGATTGAAAATGGGAAAGTTGTTAAATTGTTGTCTCAGACGGAACTGTTAGAATTTCGTTTTCAAAAATCTATTTGCATGTTTGTTATTGAAGTGAAGGATACCAGGAAAACAATAAGCAACCCAGTGGCGTATACACGGCGGGAGCTGGGGGGGGGGAACCCCCCCCCCCCCCTTTTGCAAAAGAAACATGGAAAATGACCGTTTACATTTCAATAGACAGTATTAAATATACGATGTTTTACTTTATAATTATTGTATATTGTTGTAATTAAAAGCAAAAGCAATACGAAAAATATGCAAATTAAATTGATTGAGGTTCCTTTTATTAGCGGTGCTAAGGAAAAATGTGTTGCCAGAAACTGAGTAATCTTGTTTCAGTTGGCCGCTGTAAAACGCACAGATTTTCACTAAAATTACCTTGACGAGAATTGTTTCGGGGGGCAAGCCCCCCGGAACACCAATTATGTTTCGGCTCCACTCTCTATAATATGGGTTTAACCCCCCCCTTTCCCAATTCCTGGATACGCCACTGAAGCAACCACCTACCATGGAGTCAGCCCTCTTACAACCGTTGAGTGGAGAAAGCTTGAATGACAAGATAATGGCATAATTAGGCCTACTTGATTGATTGATTGATATTTGGGCTTAGCGTCTTATATTTTTGCAACTTGGCTAATCAAGACGATGAGTGGGTGATAATGAAGATGAAATTGGGGGCTCTTTGGAGGAAAGGGGCAAGTAGGAGGAAAGGGGATTGGGGTGTGGACTTTATTTCGTCTAACTTCTCCTCCTCAACCTGTGAACCTGTAAGGAAAATATAAAGATGACTTTAGAGGGTGCACAAACAGTCCGTCAGTTGGAAACCGCGCCATTTTTCGCGCTCGCAACTTTGAGTGAACTCATAATATATATATATTGCTGAGACCGTCAATTAGGGGACCACGAACAGATATCGCCTGGACCCCCAATGGGGTCTGGTCAAAGAATTTGAAGACTCAAATTTTAGAAAAAAATCTTTTAGACACCGATTTTTCATGGAAAAGTATGTTTATGTTTTTTTTATGTCCGAACAACTTGTAAACTTGCTGACTGGATCTCCTTTGGTTCTGATTTACGGTCCCTGATATATATTATATTCAATAAACTACTAACACCATTATGTGATACATGCAATATTATGTGACTACTGACTTATTATGGAAACGAGGCAGAGTATGTAACTGTCAATTAATTAAACAATGGAATAAATAATGAAAGAAAACAAAGTTGTTTGATGGTTCTTTATTTGCACTCGATTATTTCAGTTTACATAAATTGATCAAGCCCCCAATGAGCCTTGTGGCTTTCGGAAACAGATGAACGATCTGTTAGATGATGCGAGTACAGAAGATACTATATTGTGCTAATACATAAACTATACGAATTTTGTTTTGATAAAAGAGGAGGTTATACAATTTAATGTGTTTGGCCTACAGTATCTTACGGGATGTAGATTGCAGGCCTCCATAATTAATATATATTTATGATTTATTTATTTTTAGAAAAAAACTAGTACAGTAAAAAAAAAATAGGTAAAGTAAACTGTACATACACGTTGTACCGTATTAATTTGCCCCCCATTACACGGCTCAACACCCTCGAAGTATTTATTGTTTACTAATGTACTTTACTTTCTTACAACAACTTTCGGATGGGACGTAAAGCCGATGCTCCCCTTGGTACTTTTCGACAGGAGTAGGCAACGTACCGGTACCAGACTTCCTCTCCTCCCTCCCTCATTATCATTCATCACTTATCAGGCTAAAGAGGACGTTGTGCCCTACACACTGGTCTTAATTACAATAAAGGAAAAGTATTAACTGGTTATCTGTGGCCAGGGCATGACTGCTGCAGGGCATGAACAGGGCATGAAGCATGATGCAGGAGCAGACTGAGGTTGTTAGTTATCAAAGAATTCTTTCTAAGTGTAGAGTTTTCAGTCTGTATTTAAAAAGTGGAAGAGATGTAGAGTTTTTAACTGATTGGCGAAGTTTGTTGTAAATTTTACTGCAAATGTGGGTTGGACTGTGTTTGTAATATATGTGGTCAACTTGTTTATCAATAGACCTTTTTCAGAATTCATCTAGGACCCTAATGCTACGTTTACAGCTACGCGTTGCGAGCGAAGCGAAGGCGCGAGCTCCAATCAGTGGCCGAGTTTGTTCAACTCGGCCGCTGATTGGAGCTCGCGCCCTCGCTTCGCTCGCAACGCGTAGCTGTAAACGTAGCATTAGATAGAGCTAATCACGGCCCTCTAGATCTTCAATGACAAAAATGCACAACAATGAAAAATGCTCCTCAACATAACTATCAAGGACCCTAAGATATAGCGTATCACGGCTTCCTAGATCAATTCTGAAAATCATCTATTAAGCTTCTTCTGAAGCCTACATTGTATTACGTATGCGTGTGTAATCGCATTACATTGTTCTATATCGTTTAAATGGCAGCTATCAAAGTTTTACGATCAGTATTGTTATACACAACAGCCCTTGTGGCCGAGACTTTACGTCGTTCGGCGTAAATCTCAAAGCGAAACACCACAGCTCCTTGTTCACACGTCACCTGTATTGTCGTGTGGATGGCTCAGCTATCCAGATAACTAGTACGAGAACTGAAGGAAGAGAAGACATTGTTCGTCATGAACTTCTACGTTCGATTCCTGGTGTTGGTCTTCTTGGCGTCTGCTCTGGACGCGGATCGCCGTAGGCAGTGGTTAAAGTGGAGTCGGAGAAATAACGGTATGCACTACTGCTGTGTATACAGTAGACAAAGTGGGGGGGGGGGGGGGGCTGGGAACCATGGCCCCCTCAGTTTTGCCCCACAAAGTATTTTTTTTTTAGGTATTTTGTCATGAATACGTTTAAATGGCTTTCAAAATGGGGGGTGGGGGGTTGAGAACTCTCGCAAAAAATATTATTTTGCGGGGGAAAAAACAAAATTTGGTACATTTACTTTAGAAAAACATTGGATGAGCAAATAACATATACAAAATACAACAAACCGTTCAATAAAATTCGTCAATATGCCTACAACCGATAAAAATTAGTGCCGGTATAGAATACCGTCGTTTTTTTAGTAACGGTATGTATGCCGGCTTATACCGCCCCACTTTAACCACTGGCCATAGGTCTGCGTCTAATGGTGGGTTTACAGCTAAGCGTTGGGAGCGAAGCGAAGGCGCGAGCTCCAATCCGGCCGCTGATTGGAGCTCGCGCCCTCGCTTCTCTCGCAACGCGCAGCTGTAAACGTACCATTACATTAGTAAGGTTGGAATTCATAGTCGGCCCCTACACCTAGGGGCACCCATTGTTGCTATGGATTTGTTTTGTTTATGGGAAATAGCATGGAAACAACTGTTACCTTGGTAACAGTTGTTTCCATGTTATTTCCCATAAACAAAACAAATCCATAGCAACAATGGGTGCCCCTAGGTGTAGGGGCCGACTATGAATTCCAACCTGAAAGTGTTTCTGTGTTATATTTGAATAAGAGTTGCAATAAGAAACAGCAGGTTTAACTAATCACGGCCCCCTAGATCTTCAGTGACAACAATGCACAACAGTGAAAAATGCACCTTAACACAAGGTCCTCTTGATCTCCGCCTAGCGGAGGCTCGTCGAACTCCCAAGTTAGGTCGTCGCAAGGGAACCAAAATCGCCATTTTGGTTCCCACTAAAAAAAACTGTCATAATAATGAAATATCCGTTGTAGATCATGTAACACAATACTTAAAACACCTACAAGAGAAATTTTGATAGAATATAATGATTGAAGTTATAAAATATGATGATTTTTCCTTTTTAGGAGGTAATTCTATTTGACAGATCAGTATCACTTCATTTGTTTTCTTTCACGTTTCTCCTATTTGAATAACATGTGATTTTTAACATTGTCGAACGGACTGCAACGACCTAACTTGGGAGTTCGACGAGCCTCCGCTAGGCGGAGATCAAGAGGACCTTGGACCTTTCAGTACTGCTAGCGCTGCGAGCGGCAGAAAGTCGCGCTTGAGACGCCCAAGATGGCCGCCGTGCGCATTGTTTCAATTCAAATTTCAATTCAAATTCAATTTAATTCAATTCAAATTTTATTTTATTTTCTTACATTTTACACAATATACAATTACATGTACAGTGTACACAGAACATTTAAGATTAGGATTATGTGTTATGAGTAAGAAAAGCCCAACTAAGACACTGTCTTGTGTTTGGGCTGTGTTAAGAAAATAGCTAGTTGCCACATGGCCGCCAAGTAGGTAGTAGTTACTAGTTACTATTTAAATTTACATTCAAGGTAGTAAATAACAATATGAAATACAATAAAATAAAATAAAATGTAGGAATAAATGTAGGATAAATACAGGTTACTTTTGTGAATAACAAGGTAAATTAAATAGGAGGTGCCGTGAAACAATTCCCCGGACCTAAAAACACTTAATTTTATAATTCAATGATTGTCATATACAAGATGAGATCATGAGTTGTACCCTGCTTCACCATTTGTGATTATTGTTGTCAATTATGATAGGAACTTTGCATGATATATGCAGTATTCACCTAATTCTATATTTGGTATTATTTTATATTAATATAAAATATCAAAATATCAGACTTCAACGTTTGAACATAATAAAATATACAAGATAAAAAATATTATTATAGAATATAATCCAATCAAATGTATTCTATATCTATAACCTAAAAACTAATTCTAAAAATGTCCTCTAATTCTAATTCAAATTCCTTTGTTCAGTAGTCAGTACGTATATATGTGTATATTAATCCGTCAACGCAAATTATCAATGTTTCAGAGCTGTGCCCGAACAAGGTTAGCCCGGGTTGTATGTACGGCAGCAACTACGTCAAGTCTTGCAACTGGTGTAGTTGCTTAGAGAGTGATGAAGGCCACGACCTCTGCACCACCAATATGATGCCCTGCACCCCACACAATAACGTGAACCCGGAATGCGTCTTGGGTAAACTCAAGGTCATTTCGAACAAGGGCAAAGACTGCACCTGTAAGGAGCACGGGAAGATTCTTACTTGTAAACAGTGGCGTACCTCCAAATTATTGAGCCCGTATGCAAATTGTTTATTTAGGGCCCCACTTTTTTAAGGGTTGAAAACAAAAATGTAGCAAAGTGATCTAAGTATATAGTAGGACAACAATTATTTCTAGGCTAGCACCAGATTACTTACGTGTATCACGTTGATTTGAGTTGTGTACGTTAGGATAGTATTTTTTTGCTATTCCTAAACCTAATTTTTGTATAAAATGTTTATAGTAGATACTTTCTCAAAAGTCAAACTTAGCGAACGCCCACACCATATTCGGGGTTGCTGAAAAACGTCTTTCTCGTTGAACGTTGGCTGCAGCAAAATCTCTCGGCCTCTAAACTTGAAAACTGCAAGCCCCACTAATCTTTCTTGGCTCATGGTACCGGTACTTCGCAGATAGTTTTTTTATTAGTTTTAATTTCGAAAACGACCTTCTGCCGTGGCCACAGTAACAGGCAGAATGCCGTAAAAACGTCTAGTACACTCGATAAAATAGCATAACCAACAACTCGGACGAAAAAAAAATTAATTTTTGGTATTTTTTTCTCTCTTTCTAGTTGATTTTAGTTTTTCTTTGCGCTTTTGAGCACCACTCTTATACACACAAGAACTCATATTTTAATACTCATATATAATATAAACATGTTCCGATTATCGTTCACCTCATATTATACAAGAAGAAATTATGTTGAGCTCTCACTAAACGGGTAAGTCGCCGTGTCAGGATACAAAGTTGGTCTATACTTCACTACTTACTACACTACACTATACACTACACTTCTAACTCAAGATATTCTAACCTGTATGCCATTGCCTACTACCACTGTCTTCTTTGTGTTTTTTTTCTTTTATGTCTTATTTATGTTATTTATGTAGTCATTAGTAGTAATCCTTAAGTTATTATTTCTCAATAACACAAATATTAAGGTTAGATTAAGATTACTATCATAAATACTGCTAACATTAAGACTAATTATAAGCTTAATTTTATGTACAAATAAGGTAACTCACGACTCCTATATGTATACAATGTATATATCAATTGGAAGAAATAAAATGGCAATACAATACAATACACGAGTCACTCATTTCACGTAGAATACGCAAAATAAAAATCAATAACACACCTACACACTATAAATACTTTAGACACTCGGAAGATGCCCGAAAGAAAGTTGAAACTCAACACAACACAACACAATCGAATCCGACCGAATCGTTTGACAGTTGTAAACACGTATTTAACAAACAACAGCCAAAGTCATACTAAATGGCAGAACAAATATGCTTACCTTTTTCGTTGAAGGAAGGGACGGGGATGGTTCCTATAGTCTCCATCATGAGCCTTGACATTCATTCAATATATCGGTAAAGCCCTCCCAAAATCTCTCGCCAATTAGTTTTAAGATTACATCCCTTGCTGCTCAGCAGCTCAATGTGGCACCTTTGTTGTTAAGGCTGGTCCACACAGATTTTGAAGACATAATGCATAAGGTTTTAAGACATTGTTTTAAAAACAACAATGAAAACAACGTCTTAAAACTAAAACTTTGTGTGAACGCCAGTACGTGTTTCCTATGATCCAACTTTACAACTAGGTACGCGTTAAACCTTAAATCGTATGTCTTAAAAATCTGTGTGGACCAGCCTTTATTCCAGAAATCGTCTGGACAGTGTCGCCTGACGACTATTGACGAGGGTCCAAGACAGACGGTTACAATCAGACCTCAGGGCTTTTAAACAGCTCAATTGTTCACAATCATTTGAAATCTGTGAATACTTTCTTATAAAAAAAATTATTACAAATCGGTGGTTGTCGAGGGGATCGCGGGGCCCGTGTGCAACGCACACCTTGCACCATAGTGTAGACAATACTGGATGACGAAGTGCTAAGGCCTAAAACGTGGCTAGGATCACAAGGCCTGGGTTGTCCGCTTGTAATCCCTAGAACTGTTTCAATGATTTCATGCTTATAACGATGCTTATGTATTTTAAATGCAAATGTATAGTGTAAACAATTCTGCGTGCAAATAAAAACATAACGTACAATGTGAAATTTAGTTTTAAAAATTATTAATAATTGTTTATGCTCTGTTTGCACATTTATTTAAGATTTGAGGTTTTATTTCCGCTATTATTGGCCGGATTCATGAAACGACGCCTCTCATTGGCTGGGGTAAGTGTTTTCGGTATAAGAGCGGAAAGTGTGTATAAGCGCCATAATGCTTTTGGGTTGATTTGATTTTGTTCTTAAATAAATGTGTAAACCGACTTTGTATATAATGTCTCTTGTTCTTCTTCTCTTATGCCCAAAATTGACATCTCATGCCAGCGTGTGTTTTCTGGTCAGCCAGTAGAGATATAGGACTTCTGTTTAAAAAAAAAATATTATATAATATTATTACTTAATTTTTAAACTTTTAATTTAGGTTCATGGTGTTTTCAGATGAAAATCATTATATTATAGACACTTTCAGAGCTGTAGAAAATTCATGCACACACCCCACGGTTGTTTTAGAGGAAATTTATGGGCAAGGTCTACTAGATCGCTTGTAGCGCGCGCTGCGCGCGCGAAGTAAGGTCGTCTAACCTATTTCCATAATGTTAAAAATCCCATGTTATTCAAATGGGAGAATCATTCAGAAAAACAAATGAATTGATCTGTCAAAACAAATTATGAGCCAAAAAGGCAAAATAACAATCGGTAATGAGATTTGGTCTTCACATTCTATATATATATATATATATTTTAATACTTTACGCGTAAGATCACATTATTGGTGAGGATTATTTAAATAATAATGCGATTTTTGTAGTTGGATCCAAAATGGCGATTTTGGATCTCATTCAATGACCTTACTTTGCGCTTCGCAATTACTCCACTAGGAGTAAATCCAGTAGACCTTGATTTATGGGCGCTGACATCTTGAAATTTCAAATTTGACGCCATAAAATCGTACCAAGGTCTTCTTGATCCCCTGGAGCAGCACTTGGCCAACTAAAACAAGAGTAGCTCTGCCTGTCGTAAGAGGTGACTAAAAGGCTGACGTCATATGATTTTGAGTACGTCGTAAAACATGGTAAAACCATTGATTAAACAAGTAAAACGGCAATTCCACTTCCAGATTCCATTTCCAGCAAAATCCATTTTTCATTTTCCCGAAGTTGGTGGTACGTCGAGCTTCCGGGTTTACATTTCCGAACAGTTGGTAGTTACGTTACAGTTTTGACAGTTAACATAACCAAACATTATTTTTTTTATAAATATTTTAAAGTTATCAATAATCTATTGGTAAAATGATTAATTCGAGTTTAATTTCCCTTCAATAATGTGTCGGGCTAGCGTACAAGTGTATTTTCAGTGCGTGTTTGCGTTGAAATCTATCAGAGAGACTTACTAGGCACTAGGGCCTAGACCTAGGCTTAACCAGGGCAGCCTGTTTGGCCGAACTGTTGAACATTGGACTGGCCATACTGTTATTTGTTTGACTGCCATTATTTTTAGACAATGGATTTTAGTAGAGATGAAACATGACTAGCTAGGCCTAGCTAACGAAGGTGTGGAATATTAATCTAACCTAGGCCTTGGGCATCTTGCTAGGCTAGGTGCACACTAGGCCTGTATGTGTAAAGTCCCACACTCAAAAAATTATGACCTCATTTCCTCAATTGATAAGCCTGCAGGGATTGAAGAGCTCTACGGATATTCAAAAAATTGAATCCCAGATCGGGCAGTTAGAATGTGTAGAAGATATCAAAGTTTCACTCGAAAATAATGTGGCTTATGTCACATTGCGCGAAGGATGTGGTTTAACATTAGAGAGGGTTGCTGCAATCATTGACGAGATGGGCTTTGAAGCTTCCTTGCATCCACTGGATGAGATGACGTTCTATTTCAAAGGTTAGTTGTCTTTGTTTAGCTTATCAATGCTTTGTGTTGCAGGTGCAACAACAGCCTTGGCTTTGAGATAGCTGAGCTTAGAAGCCTCTATCTAGGCCTGAGTGTTATAAGTTACGCCCTAGAAACTCATTTGAAGGCAATTAGATATGTTATGTATCACAATTTATAAATAAGGCTTGTGTGGCGTTAAACTTAGATGGTGGGCTGTCGTACGCTAGGCTAACGTTGAGAACTGAGAGTCGTGACTGTGAGTAAACCTAATATCCTAGCAAGGCCCTCCTTTCTGTCCAGGTTGTTACATCAACAATGTAGGCCTACTGATCTCGGGTAGGCCTAGCCTAGTAACAGTACGAATAAAATTGAATTGAATTAAATTGAATGAAATTAGCCTACTTTCTCAGTTTAAAATTGATGATTTAATGTTGTTACAAGTCGCTTGAAACACTAACGAGTAACGTGTAATTTATAGTTGTTACATTTGTGTGTTTTTACGTTACTGATTGTGTTAGTCGGGCGTTACATTTCCAATTCTATGGCCAAGTTTCTCTACTGATGCAAATGCCGACAAATAGTGTACGCTACTGTGCTCCGTCATGTTCTTACCACTGTGTGTACGGTAGTGTACGATTCATGAAGCTTTGTTATATTAACATCAGGGATGGCATTGTGTGTAGGTACCTACCTGGGCTACCTGAATCCCAGTGGCGAAGCCAAAGGGTGAATATTTTATTGGGGGAGATGCAATATATATATATATATATATATATAGGCCTATATTATAGCCTATATTAAGGCTGCCCAACAATATCGATAATTCGATACGATATCGATAATGGACAAATAATTCGATATCGATATAGAATTATTATATCGTAGCTTACATATCTCGATATCGAACTTGCGCCTAATAAGCTAATTGTTTAGAAAGAAAACGATTACGTCACGTCACGCCAATCATAATATCGCTGTTTTGTGTGGATATTTTAAATTTTGAATAGTATACACACAAATTGACACACATTATAAGACATTTCAAAGTTAAAACATGTATTTACGTATTACGGTAATGTTGTTTATAATCAGTAGCCTCTGGCTGGTCTGAAAATCCTAAAAACACGAGAAAAGTTTCGATATCACGATATCGCCAATATCAATAGGCCTACATTTCTTGATAAGTTTGATATCGCGACACAATATCGATAATTCTTCCCGCGATATCGATTGAATGATCTTTTTTATCTCTGGGCAGCCCTAATAAATATATATATAGGCTACACAATATAACACACAATGGAACTGTAACAAGTCGTGGAAAAATTGCAGCTGATACATTATTGAAAGAGGCAACCGTAAATGCACAGTTACTGCACGCTGAGACTTGTCTCGTTAGAAGCTTGTTTCAAGCGTACGGAGTGGGTCGAGGAGGGCTAATACTTTCTCAGACTTGCTGAATGTAAAGAGCAGTACAGTAGAGTTCCGCGGGAGTTTACACCATGGCCACACCATTTCCCCCCCCGTTTTGGATTTATACATAAGGGGGGGGATAGAAGTCAAGTAGGGAATTACAGACCTGTTAGTCTCACTTCGGTAGGGAGCAAGATAATGGAAAAGGTAGTAGCAAATTATGTTAGGGAGGTGTTGGAGGGGGAGGGATGGTTGGTAGATAGCCAGCATGGGTTTAGGGAGGGGTATTCTTGCGAGACACAATTGATAGGTCTTGTTCAGGACATAGGGGAGGCTCTAGATAAGGGGGAGAGGGTTGATGCAGTTTTCCTTGATTTTGAAAAGGCTTTTGATAAAGTGTCTCATGGGATTTTGATGAGGAAGGTTGATAGTGTGATTGCAGATAAAGGGGTTGTAAGGTGGATGGGAGATTTTCTAGCAAATAGGTCGCAGAGGGTAAGGGTGGGGGATAGCGTATCAACTACTATCGAAGTTACATCGGGGGTGCCGCAGGGGTCGGTGCTGGGACCACTGTTATTTATAATGTTTATTAATGATATAGGAAGGGATATTGAGTCAAGTTTATGGTTGTTTGCTGATGATTGCGTCTTGTATAGGGTGATTAAGGGGGTGGAGGATGCTAAGTTGTTGCAGGATGATTTGAACAGGATAGAGGAGTGGGTTGATGTTAATAGGATGGGTTTGAATGCGGGAAAGTGCAAAGTGGTTGGGTTCACGCGTTAATTAAAAGGGGATGCGAGAGAGTATTTTCTTGAGGGGGTAGTTTTAGAAAAGGTAAAGAAGTACAAGTATTTGGGAATTGTATTGGCCGAAGATTTGGGATGGGGGGACCAGTTGCAGGAAAGTGTGAGAAAGGGATATAGAAACTTAGGGTTTGTTATGAGAAATTTGAAGGGAGCTAGTAGGGAGGTAAAGGATATGGCTTACAAGACAGTGGTACGGCCTATATTGGAATATGGTGGTGCGGTGTGGGATCCATATAGGAAGGGGGAGGTCATTGAATTAGAGAAGGTGCAGCGTAGGGCAGCAAGGAAGGTTACAGGACAAGTTAGGAGATGGAGGTATGTGGAAGATAGGGTAGGGAATGTGGTAAGGGCTTATGATAGTGTTACAGCAATGGTGGGGGAACTGGGTTGGGAGTCCTTAGAGGAGAGACGGAGGAGTAATAGGATGTGTAATCTATATAGAGCAGCTAGGGGGAAGGGAGGGTGGGGGGAAATCCAGAGCAGGTTGCAAGAAGGAGTTTATAGAGGGAGGGGGGATCATAATTGGAAGTTTCAGCGTCGGGTAGTGAGAAGTGATCTGGGTAGGTTTGGTTTTGTTGAGAGAACGGTAAGGGAATGGAATGAGTTACCCGAGGAGGTTGTTGAGAGCGAGTCAGTAAGGGAATTTAGAAATAGATTGACGAAAAGGAGGTGATGGGGGAGGGGGGAGGTTTGGGTTGATAGGTTGCCACCGGGTGGTTGTGGCCCATTTGCAGCCTTTAAGTGTTAAATCTTAAATCTTAAATCTTGGACATCCATAGATACGTTGAAAGATAAGCTACCCCTGGATTTCTTGTTTTCCTAGAACGATCGGACCTCATTGTCTTGAAGAATGTGATGAGTGTATTCAGTCATCTGGATTCCTCGTCTTTTGCTCGTTTTTGAATGGAGATGATTGCTCGACTGGACTTTGCTCTAGGGGTGTACCAAGAAAACTACGTAAAAGATAGTGTTAACTTCCGCGGAACTCCACTGTAGCTCATTTAGACACAAACTAAAAAAAAAAGAACTGTACCTACGACCAAGATAACTAGGTACTTGCTGCTTGCAGACGTCGGACGGCCACCTGTGGACCCGGACCGACTGAGGTCGGACCTATCAGTGCGACAGATAGACGGTATCGAAGACATCTCGCCTTGCGCCGACGGGGTCAAGATATCGCGCCACAGGGACAAGTGTGCGCCGCAGCAGCTGTGGTGAGTACCGCTGGGACCATTAAACGTTTTATTTGAAAATTAAATGCCAAATTGTCTTGTCGTTTCATTTTTCTGTTTCTCACCACCTGTTTTATTGAATGTTTGTTGTGTCGGCACGAAAGCTCGCGCATAATTACGTCGGGTAATCCCAGCTCGCCTTCTCCAGTTAACTTATTGGTAGAGATGTTTGAAAATGGTTTTATTTTTCAAAAAAAATCGTTTTATTCTAAACCAAAATGTGGTGTTATTTCGGTGTTATTTTTATAATGGAAATGGAGAAATCAGGAAGTTTCAAAGCAACGGAAATTTTCACTCGCTTCACACCGCTTTATTTTGAGCAACGATATCTACCAGCAACGCAGCAAACCACTTTTCCATCTGCCAAAATGTTGTTGGTAAACAGTTTGAGACTAATAAACTGTTTTACCGACTTAGGATCAAAAGTAGTAATTATTACGTAAAAAATGCCATTTTTACTGTAAATAGTTAAAAATGCTGAAAATGGTGTTATTTCGCTATTTCAATACTCAATTTGCGTTATTAAAATAAAATAGTGTTATTTCGCGATTTGATTCCTTATCCTTCATGGCCAACGGCATTTGACATCTGTCAAAAAAAAAGTTCTTACACCACAAATAATGAATTTCGTTTTATCGCGGATTCCGAGAAACAAATGTCTCTACTTATTGGTATTTAAGTGGCAGTCAATTAATATCCTCTTTTTATGACGCAATGGACATATTTCAGAAAGAACGAACCTCGGAATTTTTTGTTGTTGTTCACCGTCGCTACCCTAACTTGCAATATTGGCGTTTAGACGCGTTTAATTTCACAGTTTCAACGCTTAGGTCATTAAATGATTTTATCCCCCTCTTGAGGTGAGTAGAGGTACCGCTTTCTCTTTCGTGGGCCTACTGCTTGACCAACGTAAATCGGTAAACCTTTGTAAATCAGTTTTGACATTGAATTGGGCCGAGTAATTTAAACATTTAAACGTGTACACGCTCCCACAAAAATACAGCCTACGTGTAGCTACACATTTTCGCACACAGCTTGAATGTTGAACATTTTTATTTTTTAGTGAAAATTCAAACTTAATTTCTTTTTATGATTTTGCACATTAAACAGGTGTTACGTTTGAACACGAAAATAAAGGGAAAATAACGTTTTCAAAATTTAAGATATTCCTTCAGCCCTATAACTGAATAGGGTGTGGTCGGTGTGACGCCTAGGAGATGTAGGCCTAGTTTAAAAAATTAACTCAATGGCAATAGGTAACTCGAGATATTAAACCGCGCAAAATTAACCGAAGGTTTATAAATTGTTATCTTGAGAATGCTTGAAGATATTGAAAAAGTGATTTCTACTTATGCGGAATTTGATTTTTATCAGCTTAAAACCCTTCCGCTTCATAGGGCTACTGTAGTCGTAGTAGGAAAAGAATCGTTAGATGCAAAATTCGACTTTGGTTGACCGCTCTGAAAAAACACCAGGCCAACGAGTGATGTACAACTATCGTCGCCGCGTCTCTGAAAGAAGAGAGGGTCTGAGTCGATGAATATTGTAGCACCTTGTGACCTGTATCACAAGGTACACATTGTTGCCAAATTTGACAATCGTTTGTGAACTTACCTTTATTTTACTGAGGTATTATGAACTTCAGATACATATTTAGTAAGCTACTAACTTGTTTTCACCATGGAAACCAGGATTCCCATTAGTTGTTGCCATGGCGAAAACTAGTTAGTAGCCTTCTAAATATGTATCTGTAGTTCCACATTTAATAGGTACCGCACAAAATTTTCAATTTTAATTATATCTCAAGAATGCAAACAAGTGAATGAAATGAAGAAGAATCACTACACCTGCCACACCTGCTACACGTGTTTCGAAGCAATTAGCGAAGCGTAAGGAGTGGATGAGATTATGACGACGTCGACATTGTTTACTTTGTTAATTGCGCTATTGAACTTGTTCGAATGCCTCGCACGCTTTTCAAAACAACAACATTCACGTTCACGTGCAACGCGAAAGTTGTCAACAAAGTGACATTGTGAGTCACACAACATGTGGCCTTATGCAAGTGCTCTCTCTCTCTCTCTCTCTCGACAGGTGGGATTATCTCTCCCGAGCACACTGTTTTAACGAAACTCGACAGATTCCCGGCGTTCTTTCACGCATTCGTGTGCTGTTCTAGAAGAGCGCCTGAGCCTCATTAATCACGCCCCGCTGTGTGTTATGAACTTCCGTGAATCCAACCCAGGGTCCTAATAGACCTGTTTCAACTTAAAAGTAGGTGGTAGGAACTTGAAATTTTTTTTTTTTTTTTTATATATATCTGCTCCCTGTGTCCAACAATGAAGTCGGGTAGGGGAACTTAAAATATGAAATAAAAATATGAGTGGGTTTCTGACACTTCGAATGGAAAATTATGTAGGCTAATTAGGCCTACTTAGAAAGTTGCTGGGCGTTTAGGTGTGGCAAGCCATGAGTTGGAAGAAAACTTAACTAGTAAAATAACTCAGAATACAACAAACACAGCAAAAGATAACCGATAATAGGTGTAACCCATAATAGGTGTAAAGGCTGATGTAGATAAGCTTGTAGTAGGCTAGTGAGAGAAATGTGATTTCGTAGCCTGAGGTGATCCCAGCTCGCAGTGAAACCCATAATAGGTGTAAAGGCTGATGTAGATAAGCTTGTAGTAGGCTAGTGAGAGAAATGTGTTTTCGTAGCCTGAGGTGATCCCAGCTCGCAGTGAAACCCATAATAGGTGTAAAGGCTGATGTAGATAAGCTTGTAGAAGGCTAGTGAGAGAAATGTGTTTTCATAGTCTGAGGTGATCCCAGCTTGCAGTAAAACCCATAATAGGTGTAAAGGCTGACGAAGATAAGCTTGTAGTGGGCTAGTGAGAGAAATGTGTTTTCGTAGCCTGAGGTGATCCCAGCTTACAGTGAAACCCATATTAGGTGTAAAGCCTGATGTAGATAAGCTTGTAGTAGGCTAGTGAGAGAAATGTGTTTTCGTAGCCTGAGGTGATCCCAGCTCGCAGTGAAACCCATAATAAGTGTAAAGGCTGATGTAGATAAGCTGGTAGTGGGCTAGTGAGAGAAATGTTTTTTCGTAGCCTGAGGTGATCCCAGCTTGCAGTGAAACCCATAATAGGTGTAAAGGCTGACGAAGATAAGCTTGTAGTGGGCTAGTGAGAGAAATGTGTTTTCGTAGCCTGAGGTGATCCCAGCTTACAGTGAAACCCATATTAGGTGTAAAGCCTGATGTAGATAAGCTTGTAGTAGGCTAGTGAGAGAAATGTGTTTTCGTAGCCTGAGGTGATCCCAGCTCGCAGTGAAACCCATAATAGGTGTAAAGCCTGATGTAGATAAGCTTGTAGTGGGCTAGTGAGAGAAATGTGTTTTCGTAGCCTGAGATGATCGCAGCTCACAGTGAAACCCATAATAGGTGTAAAGCCTGATGTAGATAAGCTTTTAGTGGGCTAGTGAGAGAAATGTGTTTTCGTAGCCTGAGATGATCGCAGCTCGCAGTGAAACCCATAAAAGGTGTAAAGACTGATATAGATAAGCTTGTCGTAGGCTAGTGAGGGAAAAGTGTTTTCGTAGCCTGAGGTGATCGCAGCTCGCAGTGAAACCCATAATAGGTGTACAGGCTAATGTAGATAAGCTTGTAGTGGGCTAGTGAGAGAAATGTGTTTTCGTAGCCTGAGGTGATCGCAGCTCGCAGTGAAACCCATAATAGGTGTATAGGCTAATGTAGATAAGCTTGTAGTAGGCTAGTGAGAGAAATGTGTTCTCGTAGCCTGAGGTGATCCCAGCTCGCAGTGAAACCCATAGTAGATGTAAAGACTGATATAGATAAGCTTGTAGTAGGCTAGTGAGAGAAATGTGTTTTCGTAGCCTGAGGTGATCCCAGCTCGCAGTGAAACCCATAATAGGTGTAAAGCCTGATGTATAGATAAGCTTGTAGTGGGCTAGTGAGAGAAATGTGTTTTCGTAGCCTGAGATGATCGCAGCTCGCAGTGAAACCCATAATAGGTGTAAAGCCTGATGTAGATAAGCTTGTAGTGGGCTAGTGAGAGAAATGTGTTTTCGTAGCCTGAGATGATCGCAGCTCGCAGTGAAACCCATAATAGGTGTAAAGCCTGATGTAGATAAGCTTGTAGTGGGCTAGTGAGAGAAATGTGTTTTCGTAGCCTGAGATGATCGCAGCTTGCAGTGAAACCCATAATAGGTGTAAAGCCTGATGTAGATAAGCTTGTAGTGGGCTAGTGAGAGAAATGTGTTTTCGTAGCCTGAGGTGATCGCAGCTCGCAGTGAAACCCATAATAGGTGCACAGACTGATATAGATAAGCTTGTAGTAGGCTAGTGAGAGAAATGTGTTTTCGTAGCCTGAGGTAATCGCAGCTCGCAGTGAAACCCATAATAGGTTTACAGGCTGATGTAGATTAGCTTGTAGTGGGCTAGTGAGAGAAATGTGTTTTCGTAGCCTGAGGTGATCGCAGCTCGCAGTGAAACCCATAATAGGTGTACAGGCTAATGTAGATAAGCTTGTAGTGGGCTAGTGAGAGAAATGTGTTTTCGTAGCCTGAGGTGATCCCAGCTCGCAGTGAAACCCATAATAGGTGTACAGCCTGGTGTAGATAAGCTTGATCCTACAATCCGTTATCTGTGCTTCTATATAGTACATGTTTTAAAATTATAAGAATCGTTTTTGTAGGTAGGCCTAGTGGGGGGGGGGGGGGGTGAGGGGGGGTTAAGCCCCAAAATCCCCTAGTCGAATGGTGAACATGACACCTGCATTTTTCGCGTGAAAAAGACGCGATCCGGCCGAAGTGAAACCAAAACCCGGATATTTCATGCTTTTATTAAAAAGCCGCCTGGACGCATGAAGAGCATACGAAAAAGAGGACATGTCCGGGTTTAACCGGACAAATGGCAACCCTAAGTCAATGCACAACAACAATGAAAAATGCACCTTTACATAACATTTTGAAAACTAGTCGTTATCGCGTTGAGCATTGTTGTCATTGATCTATCAAGGACCCTTAGATAGAGCTAATAACGGTCCTCTAGACCTACATGACAACAATAATGCACAACAATGAAAAATGCACCTTACATAACATTTTGAAAACTAGTCTTTATCGTTGAGTATTGTTGTCATTGATCTATCAAGGACCGTTATAGATAGAAGTAATCACGGCCCTCTAGATCAATTCTGAAAATCGTCCTTCATGACTTACCTCGTCGCCAGGGTATATCTTACTATCTTTGCTCGTCGCTCTCCCGCGCGTGATCGCGGCCTATGAGATAGTCGGCGAGCAACAGTTTGCCGCGCTCCTGCCAGCGTGTGTCACCGTCAATCACCTGCGCCACTAAACCTGTTGCACCTTGCGCCGCGTCACCAAATGGATCCTTTAATGAATGTTTTGATAAACAACGACGCTGACGTCGCCTGCACGTAGGCCCTCCCTCCCCCCCCCCCCCCCCCCCCCTCCTCGTGGTCTCAGATGGGAGTTGTCCTAGGTAGTGTGCGCGGTGTAGTCTAGGCCCATCCACGGAGTCAAGTCTAGTGGTCTAGTGGTCTTAGTTAGTTTAGTGGTCTTAGTTGGAAGTTGGCCTAGGTAGTGTTCGAGTTTGTCTATAGGACACACGGGTTTCGGCTTCCATAGACGTCGGTTCGTGGGTTTAAAGTGGTGACACCCTACGTAGAACCGCGTACTGTGCATTGTTGTGCGTGTATAGTGTGGTTTCGATTTGCTAGAAGTGGTAAAATCTCGCCAAAACTTGCAGCAGTGATAGTTGTAGGTTCTAGGATAGGCTACATGTGTTGCAGACCTAGAATCTAATAAAGTTTGCATGTTGTGTGTGTGTAAAAGTATGGATTCGACTTGCTAGAAGTGGTAAAATCTCGCCATAACTTGCGGCAGCGATAGTTGTAGATTATAGGATAGGCTACATGGGTTGCAGACCTAGAATCTAGCAAAGTTTGCATGTTGTGTGTGTGTGTAAAAGTATGGATTGGACGTGTTGGAAGTTAGATAAGACCCCGGAAACTAGTGTTAGTGATTAGTTGTAGGTAGGCTGTGGGTTTTGCCGTCAAGTTAGCGTTCATTTTAGTTTTGTTTGTTTGTATCGGTGTGAATTACACGTTCTCAAGGTAGGTTCACTAAATCTCTGCTAGGGGTGCAACGTGCGCGGTAAACAAACCCCTCGCCAGGGGATTGAGTGGACCTTGACTTACGGATAACTGAATGAATGTGGTTTTTCGTGTTTTTGCCCCGCCAAAGTCGTATGTGATGCTAAACTAACTTGTTTTCAACAACCAATGGAAAGTCTGGTCTGGTTGCCATGGTGAAAACAAGTTTAGCCCGGTTAAATGTTTAGAAGGCTACTAGTTTGTTTTCACCATGGCAACAACAACCATTGGGAAGCCAGGTCTGGTTGCCATGGTGAAAACAAGTTAGTAGCCTTCTAAATATTTATCCGAAGTTCATAATACCGGGCCTCGATCAGAAGTCAAAGTTAAACTTTTGTATGTTACGCAGCATGATATTTTAGAAAACTGTGAACGGTGCAATAACAGATAAAACTTGTGATTACGGCGCCCGCGCCAGAATTTCAAGACGTTGTCAATCCGTGTTATCTTATCTCCTCGTTGAGTTAATTAAATAAATCTCATGTCATTCATCTATCTCACTATAAACACAATTAATTATCTTGACGCGATGGCAAAAACAAAAACTACATCGGAAATGGTAGTTTTTATTAGTAAATTGATTGGCTTTATAGTTTGCACTCATGTTTTTACATTTCGTCCATAATGAGCCCAGTAATTGTTTTCTGTTGAAACAGCGTGCATTAAAGGGGCAGTAGATAAGGATCCCAGGTCGGTGTGAGACTATAGTTATGCTGGGACAAGTATAGACGGTCATGTAGGCTGCACTTTTCGGATCCCTCTAAAAATGTGAATGACTAAAGTAAAGATTAGTTTTGTACGAATGATGGAGGCGATAATTGAGTGTGAGAGAGAGAGAGAGAGAGAGAGAGAAAGAGAGGGGGGGTATTTGTTGTCTAAACTGTAGAGAGTACTTATATTTACATTTGTAAATTCTAAGTGATGCTTTATTTAAATTTGAATAATATCCCGTCGATGATAGGCGTATACATCAATCGTGTCCCAATCATGGTCGCTGTGACGTCACGCGGGACCTGTGACTTGTAGACTTGAGTGCAGCAGTGTAGGGGCGAGCCCCCCCCCCCCCCCCCGTGTTAAGACAGTGAGTGCACCCACTTAGACAAGATCCTCCCAGTGCACACGTCAAGATAACCCTGCAAGACAGACAGATAGAGAGACAGACGGACCGATAACACGCATGATTGTGATAAGAAAGCTGGTGGTCTCGGCTATAGCCTGGCTACTTGAGATCGCCGCCATGAGTCTTGTGTCCGCCGTTGCGAACATGTTTCACAAGTATCAACGGTTACCCCGGGAGAGCGAGTGAGTAAACAAAACAACATTATTTATATCAATCATCTCGATATTTGCATTCTGTTTGCGCCGATATTTCAAAGAAAAAAATAATATTTTTACGAAAAAAGTTTATGGTGCAATTTTGACATTTGAGTATACATGTTTATTTTATTGTTTATGCGCCTACTGGGCTTAGTCCGTCGAAATTTGAATCGGGGTCACACACAAAGAGAAGGGAACATTTTTTTTAGTGAAGATTTGTGTCAAAAAGTGCAAAAATGAATTTAGAAAACTTAAATTTGTAAACTGACGGAATTCCTTATGGGGGTTTTGTTCCTGGAGACTGGTGGTATAGGGTCTCTTTTTAAAGGGTACATTTCAAAAGGTAGATGATGATGTATTTTAATTTTAAAATAATCTTAATACAAAAAATTACTTGAGTCCGGTATTATGAACTTTCGGATAAATATTTAGAAGGCTACTAACTTGTTTTCACCATGGCAACAACCAAACTTCCCAATATAGTTGTTGTCATGGTGAAAACTAATTAGTAACCTTCTAAATATTTATCCGAAGTTTAATACCAGACCAGGCTAAACTTGTTCTCACCATGGTAACCAGGCTTCTCATTGGTTTTGTTGCCATGGTGAAAACAAGTTAGTAGCCTTCGTAATATTTATCTAAATCTCATATTACCGGATCTTAGAATATTGAGTCTCTACTTCAAGCAAGCAAATATTTCTGTTCGATGATATCAGAACACGACTAAATAATACAATAATATAATATTGATTGATTAATTGATTGATTGATTGATTGATTGATTGATTGATTGATTGATTGGGGCGTCTCTATTGGAGGCGTGATTAAGGCCAGTCGGGCCTTCTCTACCACCCAACTTTACACAATGATACAAAGTTAATATTTAACGAAGACAATACCAGTCCAACAGACTTCTTTACCTACTAGAATTTATGCTGATTCATTCATTCGTTCATTCGTTCGGAGACGTAACATTGAACAAATCGCAAGAAAGGTACTTGAAACGAACGGTGGCCTCTGCACTAGATCCTCGGAAACACTCACAGGCTCGGTTGGGCGAACAGGCTGCGAGGTAGCGTGTGTAGCAGCCTCGCGGGGAAAGCCTGGTCAGGCATTTGTCTAGGTCTAAGCATGTTTTTTTTTTATAACATTATTATTATTATTATTATTATTATTATTATTATTATTATTATTATTATTATTATTATTATTATTATTTATCAACCCAATAACAGACATGGTACATAGTACAGTCCAGAAAAAAATTGGATATAATACATTTAGGGGAATGTACACTGAAAATTCTCGATTTTTGAGAAATTCCTGATTTTTTTTTCTTTTTTGCATTTTGATTATTGTTCCCTTGTTTATCATTGAACAAAGTAGTAATTGGATCCAATATTTCCTAATGTGTTGAAACAAATGTTAGCTGCAGCGGCGTGAGCGGTTAAACCATGTTACAGCGAGCAAATCGGCGTTTCACAAGGCTTTATCTCAGTATAATTTTTTCTACGTTTCTAACAATTCTTTTCGCTAAAACTTTTACACAAATGGACTTAGAGAATTGATGTTTTGTGTGTGTACAAACAAGGTACAGATGCAGACAATCAAAAAGGGGATTTTGGAAAAAGTGTTTGGTTTAATTTAAAAAAAATGTTGAACATCTTTTTTATGAAAAATGTACTTAAAAATATAATGTTCATAATTAAAAATGTATAACTTGAGTTGTAAACAAAAAATAGAAAATCCGGTTTTTGATTGTATCAATTGCACATTCGTTAATAGGAAAATAAATTAAATTTTTTTTTTGCAAAAAATGAGATACTTTTAGCATTTCCCTGGTACATTGTTTATGAATGTAAAGTTTAAAAAAAAACACAAAAAAATTTGTTTTTGCTTTTTTTATTTTTTTTATTTTTTTCTTCATGCAACTTGAGGTTAATCCAAAATTTGAAGCAGTTATCTTTACAAGTGGCTGAGATACCATTTTCAGTGTACATTCCCCTTAAACCATAGGATTAAACATAAAATGACGACACTACACATACAACCAGAAGTTGATTAATTAATAAAATAAAAACACATTTGCAAAATAAAATAAACTAAAATTGAGTTGAAATACATACAAGTTGGCCTATTTAATAACGGTGATATTATAGCAATTCAAAATGGTCTACTCCCAAATATTTGCCCGGGTTATTAACCCCTAGTTACTTACGGCCCTGGTTTACTTTGTGCGACAGTTTCAAAGCGTTTTATATAAATTTTAAACCGACATAAAACGAGGGTTCTGCGGGGTAGGTGGATCTACAGCCGTAATAGTCTGCGGCAGCAGAGGCTTTTAACATCCATGTTGTGGGAGGATACACAAGACAGATAGTATCAGATAGGTATAAAAAACGAACAAATAGATGCAAATTTAATTGCGTTTGGATTAAACCATTAAACACGATAATACAATAATATGGTTTTATCGCATTTTAATAATCCATACGTAATGAATTTTTCGTAGATTTGTTTTCGCTATCTGTATAGATCCTGATAATATCTGTCTTGTGTATCCTCTCACAGTTTTGATTTTAGGCCCGATATTGTGAACTTCGGATAAATATTCAGAAGGCTACTAACTTGTTTCATAAACTTACTTGTTTCAAAAACTAACTTGTTTTCACCATGGCAACTTTGGATAAATCTTTAGAAGGCTACTAACTTGTTTCATCAACTAACAATTATTTTCATCATGGCAGCAAATCTGGTTGACATGGTGAATGAAAACAAGTTACTATAGCTTACTAAATATTTATATCCGAAGTTCATAATACCGACAGAAAACCTTAAATTCTGACGCTCTGCTGTAGAAACGCATCCCCAAAAAAGAAACGTTTTCAAAGTTCAAGTTCTTTAATTTCAAATCTGAAAAATTCATAAAAAAAATAATGCGTTTATTTTTTATGTATTACACAATCTTCTGTACCGCGGGCATTTTATTGTCCCATGTCGCCAGGAATGCGTCTTTCTTATCCACATAAATGCATCCCCACTCTGAACCCACAACTTGAAAACAACGAAACCACACTCTCACCTATGTATGTGCTGATCTGTCCACAGACATTTTTGTGTTTTCCCATGATTTCACAGATATTGAGCTGTCTATAAAAATTTTTGTATTTTTCCCTGGTTTTGAAAATTTAAGTTCTAACATGAATTTATTCATTAAGTGTGTTTAGTGCATACACATATATAGATGCATAGATTTAATAAGTATAGAGGATATCACAATCATCATCATGATCACCCATTTTGTATGAATGATCTTATATATTTGTGTTCAGATGTGTACGAGAACGTGTGCAAGTGCTTTCACCCCACAATTATATGTTAGCAAGTACGTTGAAGTGGTAGAAGCTTTAGCCTAGAATGATGTTAACCACAAATCTGACGAAATCCATATTTTTACAATGTATCAATCAAGTGATGAATAAAATATCTTATCTTATCGTATCACAATCACATACTCGTTACTCGGATGAATTAATCGAACGTGTTTGAAAACAATTGGCCGCCGTCCGTTCATCGTGCGTCACACGAGGGAGTTATAATGTTAGTATCTTTGCACGAGGGCGTAAGCGCGTGCAAGTGTTTGCGTTGGCGCGACGCGTTGATTCACATTGTTCCGCACAGAGGGCGCAGGCGTGCCAAACAGGTGGGTGTCGCTGCGCGCAGACAAAACAGCTGCTGTTTGCTCGACCTGTTGATACACATTGTTCCGCACAGATGGCGCAGTATGTCTGCAAACAGGTGGATGTCGCTGCGAAGACAATACAGCTGCTGTTTGCTCGACCTTTTGATGTCAGGGGCTGTCATCAACAAAATTACGTAATATCACACAAAGTATCGATTTATAAGATAACCTGAATATATTCACTTACCTTGATTCTTTCTAATTAATCTCAAATACATCTTTTATCGGCGTATATAAACACTCCTGCGTGACATACCACAGATTTCGAGATAATTACGTAAGTTTCTGGGGCTGTCTGTCATTAAAAAAATTACTTAAAGTCACATAGTATCGATTTATAAGAGAACCTGAGTACGTTTACTTACCTTGATTCCTTTTAATTAATCTCAATTAAATCAACCTTCAGCGATATAAACATACCTGCGTGACATACCACAGATTATAAGATAATTACGTAAGTTTCTGGGGCTGTCTGTCATTCGAAAATTACGTAACGTCACACATAGTATCAATTTGGAAGAGAACCTGAGTATATTCATCTAAGTTGATACCCTCAAATTAATCTCAACTAGGTACATGTGCTGTAAGCACATGTAAACAAACCTGCGTGACATACCACATATTTTGAGATAATTAAGTAAGTTTTAGGGGCTGTCTGTCATTCGAAAATTACGTTATGTCACACAAAGTATTGTTTTCTTAGAGAACTTGAGTATATTCACTTAACTTGATTCCTTCTAATTAATCTCAATTACATCTACTCTCAGCATATAAACATACCTGCGTGACTTACCACAGATTTTGAGATAATTACGTAAACTTCAGGGGCTGTCTGTCTGTCAACCGAAAATTACGTAATATCACACAAAGTATCAATTTGTAAAAGAACCTGAGTATATTCACTTAACTTGATTCCTTCTAATTTATCTCAATTACATCTACTTTCAGCGTATATAAACATACCTGCGTGACATACCACAGATTTTGAGATAACTACGTAAACTTCAGGGGCTGTCTGTCATTCGAAAATTACGTAATATCACACAAAGTATCGATTTGTAAAAGAACCTGAGTATATTCACTTAACTTGATTCCTTCTAATTAATCTCAATTACATCTACTTTCAGCGTATATAAACATACCTGCGTGACACCACAGATTTTGAGATAATTACGTAAGCTTCAGGGGCTGTCTGTCTGTCATTCGAAAATTACGTATTGTCACACAAAGTATCAATTTGGAAGAGAACCGGGGTATATTCACTTTACTTGATTCCTGCTAATTAATCTCAATTACATCTACTTTCAGCGTTTATTAACATACTTGCGTGACATATCACAGATTTTGAGATAATGACGTAAGTTTGTAGAAATTTGAGGTGCCCATCTCGACGCGCGTAAAATTACCGACGCCACCGATGCCATATGCAAAACGGTAACCGGTTATCCGACCGGTGAGGTTCTTTCTCCGTTGCAAAGACGACTACAATGTGAATGCACCGTACGAGTTTCGTGGGGTCGCGGTGAATTTTCTAATATTTTTGTTTTCATCGGTTTTGGTACCTTGTTTATTTTTTTACGGCCGAATGGTTCGGCCTAGCCGCAAACGGTTTACATTTTCATGATCGCCTGGTATTGTTTAATCGAAATCGATTTTAAAAAGAAAAAGTGTTGAAAACACGAAATTCGTCAATGCAATAGGAAGGGAGGTCTCAAAATTTCCAACCGCTCTAGCTACCAAACGGTTCGACCGAAGTTTGATTTTTATTTTTTTTTATTTTTTTTTCCGCCAAACGGCTAGAGGCGGGTGCGAACTAGTTTGTGCTGACACGAATACCCGCCGAGCTAGGGGCGTCAAAAATCTCAAATATCTTAAATGGTGATGAGATTTGGAGTCTTTTCGTTTTTTTTTTTTTTTTTTTTTTTTTTAACAAGACGAATAAACGAAAAGGGGTCTAGGATAACACCTAAATTTAATTCGAAAAATTCTAAACCCCACCGCTTACCCGTGAGAAAATAACCTCTAACCAACGGCAACTATAGTGTTTCGGATGAGAGCGGTCACCCACCGTCCTCCTGACCTAGCACGAGGTTGCTTAACTTCGGTGTTTGTTCATGGGAACCGGCTAAAAGACCGCGGCTAAACCGTTGGCTAAGGAACTAGGATAGGGTGTAGGATTAGAGTGATCTGACTAAAGCAATGCCAACATCTGATAAAACAGTAAACACAACAGAAGTATCAATGATTCTTCTGCCGCACGTCGGTCGAACAGTTCACTTTTATCCCCTTGGATTATTATATAGTATTATAATGTTGCCGAATGTTCGTGCTACCCATTTACTGTTAACAGATGTTGATCAGTTTTGTCGAATTGAGGTTTAATTTTTTTTTTCGTAGCTGTCATCACCGAAATAAAGGCAATTTCCTCGTCACTATGGCGTAAAATGTGCTTTTCACCAGCTGTAATTTCTCTATAATCATGATGTGGCCGGAGATAGTCCAAGTTCCTGGTAAATTAGTGAACTGTCAGCTGCAGGATGGAACCTAGCAACGCTGAGCGCCCATACCGTCAGTTGATACAACTGTTGTGACGAGGACTATTACACTTAATTCAATAGTTCGGTCTTCCTGCATTATGTTAAAAATTTAGATGTTGTCCAACGATTTAGAAGTAGATATTTTGGTGTTTGGTGATGATTCAGTTTTGGCATTTTCTGGTTTAAAATAGATCAATTCATTCATGCTCGTTTTGTGAAATAAAATAATGTCTACACATTTCGGTGTTATAGGCCTAGACATTCACGAGATTTACGTGTGTCTCTACCTATGGATTCTGGCCTGGTATATATATATAGTCATGCGGTACCGTAGTGGAAAATATACCCTTATTTAATTTAGTTGCCAACCCCTGGCTGGCCCGTATACATTATCCCACACAATATTAAAATACTCATAAATGCCCGAATTGTGGTTTCGTAAGATATTTTTATCATTACGGTTGATATTGGTAATGTAAAATTACAATAGCTAGCAATTACAATATAGCAATTACCTGGTATTTGAAACTTTTTCAGCAATAAGGTTTTTTTTTCGTTCTTACAAAAACACAATTCGTGCATTTATCACGTTATATATTGTGTAGTGTTCTCAAGACATTATTTAAAACCACGTTAATTTAGCGTCTGCCCTTGTTTACATCTGTTCCAAGGTCGTCTTATATCGAGGCGTCCTATGACCCCGACCTGTGATAGTTATACCTCGTGTGCAGCAGTACTGATTAGTGTTGTTGTTGCATTTTGTGTGCAGTCATTGCATACTGTACAGCTGGTACTTGGACGCATCTAGTATATTTATATGTTGTTATTAGAGCACTGCATTCTGGGGACAAGAAAATAAACTTCTATATTAGGAGTGTTTTAGCTGTCAATTTTCATTGTTCTTTAATGGCGCTGAAAGCAGGTTGCTTAGCAGCGCTATCTATGATAGTTATGAGTCCTCTGTAGAAATTCGTCGTTTGGCATTCATTTTCTCTAAATTTAGAATTTTGTAGCATCCATTTTTTTTCTTTCCATCAACATCTAGAATATGAGGCGGTTTCTTGCGCTTCTAGTGAAACATTGTGTTCATTCTTAACCAAATCACAATGGCAATAGTAACACTTTATTTGTTTTGTAAAATTATTATTTTCTAGCGTTTATAAAAAAAAAAAATATTTCTTAAAACGCTAAGCAAATATCTCTAGTTATTCATAATTCTCTCGCGTGAATCCACACGTGTTTTATTATTATTTATTTTGAAAACCAATGGGGGCCTGGGTCCGCCCTGTAAAACCGCCCCTGTGTTATGTGTGTGGGTGTCATGTACCGTATAAGAATGTGCCGTGTATTAATAACCCCCCTCTCAACGGTATATCACGGATCACCGCTATTTGCTACGTTATTTGTATCGCACGCGTTGATCGAGTAGGTAAAAGTTGACCATAAATGTCTGACTCATCGGTTATTCCGGTGAGATTTACCAAATATTATGGAGGGTTCCATAATCTTTGGATTTACCTTAGGAATTTATCCAGTGGCGAAACTCCAATCGCGGCTGCACCGATAGCTCAGCGATATGACGCGAGACTCTTATTCGGGAGGTCGCCGGTTCGATTCCGGCCACCGGCAGTTCTGACTGAAGGTTTTTCCGAGGTTTTCCTCAGTCGTAAAGGCGAATGCTGGGACTGAGTCATACTGTCAGCCCTCGGACATTTCTTCCCAACTATCCAAATACCATAATAACCTAGTTAGTCACCTGGAAAGGGGCACATCAAGTAAAGCTGGTGTGCACCCTATAACAGGGATTCTTACAAAAAATTATTATTATTATTATTATTGGGGAGGTCGCCGGTTCGATTCCGGCCACCGGGAAATCCTGACTGAAGATTTTTTCCGAGGTTTTACTCGGTCGTACGGATATTTCATTCCAACTATCTCCGTCACCCATGGCCGGTTTCACTAACGTTTTAATCTCCGATTAGCCGGTAATCGGAGATTCTCTAGGAACAAACATGGCGACTATCAAGCATTTTGAATGTAACGGTTGTTGAAACCATGGTTACTAAACCGAGCTTACTAAATCACCTTACGAAACACGAGCTTAGCGAAGTTGGTGTATTGGGACCTTCTATAGTCCGGCCCGGTATTATGAACTTCGGGTAAATATTTAGTAAACTAACTTGTTTTCACCATGGCAACAACCAATGGGAAGCCTATAGTTGCCATGGTGAAAACAAGGTAGTGGCCTTCTAAATATTTATCCGAAGTTCATACTAACGGACCTTGGTAGCATACGGACCTCTGAGTTTTAAAATGTGTGATTAAAAAAAAAAAAAAGGTGGGAGAGGGCTAACTTGACGTGAAGCTAGCCCCCCCCCCCTCCCCCCCCCTCCCCGGAATTTTATTTTATTACAGTCAAACCGCGGGTGAACAAACTGAATAAATGCGTGAACAAACGTGCCTAAACGAATGAGCTACATCTAGAAAACATTAATTTATTTATTTTTGATGGAAAGGGTGACGGGGGTGGGGGTCTATGTTTTTAGGCCGCGTGTTCGCCCACTTGTTGCCTCGCGTGCACAAACCACAACACGGCTAGGCCTATCTGGAGCGATTACTCGCGAATTGTCGGGGCCGTGAAAACTCGCGGGAGAAAGTAAAGTTATCTACATTGTTCGAAAGTCTTCGAGAGTTGCGCGCGCTGCTGTAGTGTAGGCCTACAGACTGTCAGTCAGTTGGCCTTAGCTCGCGGGCCCTGCGTGACGTGTTGCGTGTGTCTGTCTGTCTGTGCGTGTCTGCCTCCATGTGACGTGCGCGTGTGCGTGCCCGGACACCCTCAGTCAGTTGGCCTTAGCTCACGTGACGTGTTCTGTGCGTGTCTGCCTCCATGTGACGTGCGCGTGTGTGCCCGGACACCCTCACTCAGCCGGCTGTGTGTGACGTGTTCTGTGCGTATCCCATGTGACGTGCGCGTGTGTGCCTGGACACCCTCAGTCAGCGGGCTGTGCGTGACGTGTTCTGTGCGTGTCCCATGTGACGTGCGTGTGTGTGCCCGGACACCCTCAGTCAGCGGGCTGTGCGTGTCCCACGTGAAGTGTGCGTGTGTGCCCGGACACCCCTTAGGATTAGCAACATGGCGAACTATGAGAGACTCTGCACCTCGGAGCCGGGGGGCTACAGGTACATACATAGTACATACATACCTACACTACATACATACATACCTAAATACTAGGCATGTCAATACCCGGATAAGTTTTCCTACCCGGGTAGAAAAATTTATTTTTATTGATATATTTTTGAAAAATGTAAATTTTTGCAAACTAACTCCCTTCATTCAAGCATTCAGATTATGCCTATTGGTAACTTTACCTGGGATTGAATCTCTTATCTCGTGCTGTTTAGCGAGTACCTATACCAAGGGCTTAATTTGAGCCGGAACCCACCGGAACTCAGTTCCGGTTCCTTTTCTGAAACCGGAACGTGCTGAAACCGGAACGCGCGTTCCGGTAATATTTTAAATCTCACCCACTGTTTTCCTCATGATTTAAAAATTCGTGAATTCCCATTGTGTACACGGGGAACGAAAATTGTCTTTGCAAATTGCAAAATATTCATTCACTTGTATGAACGCGAGTTTTTCACTGATGAGTGTCCCCCAGGTTTTAGTCAGACCCCAATACAATGGAGCTTCCTTCGTCCACTCATATAAAGTGCTTGTGGTAGAATCTACCACAAGCACTTCAGGTAGAATATATATTTATATGCGTGTGTGTGCATTCTATTACAAGCACTGTATATAGGTGGTTGGCGGGGCTGGTTCAAAATTGTGGAAGGCGAACAAACTATGCGTTTAGGTTCCCTTTCAATTATAAATTAAGCCCTGAGTATCACGTGGTTCCATGAGTTTACGGGTTTATCGTAACTAGATAAGCGAGAGTAAACAACGACGTGTGTTTGTATCCGTCACTGTCACTGTTACAATTAGGGATGCACAACGATAAGATAAAATGATCGGAAAGGTGAGACTGCATTATCGAATGATAATAAGTTTACAATGATGAGGTAATCTTCTACAGATTCCACTGATATTACGTCGTCTAAGCGAGCGCATAACGATACATAGCAACATTCCTTGGACAATCTGACGTGACACTGTTGACAGTATAATCAAATATGAGGCCCGAGGCCCAGTATTATGGCGGTATCTTTCGAGTATTTCGAGTATTTCGAGAAGAACTTTTATCGAATTGTTGTTCAATATCGGATAGGCCTATTATCGGACGCTAATATCGATTATCGTGTGCATTCCTAATTACAATCAACAAATAATACAAAACAATGTGTTTGTGGCTAAGCTAAGGTGATGTCAAATTATGTCATTACTGCATGAAAACAAGTTATTCCAACTATCTGTAGGTTTTATGACCGGCTCTTCGTCGTCTACTACAACATTTCTCTAGTATTTACATTTTCGATATTATTAACAGACGGCTGTAGGCCTATTTATGGCGAAAATAATTGTATACTTATCGTTTTTGTTGTTGAAACAGGGATGAATTGGTAGTGACAATAATTCAAATTTCAATTTTTTTAGTGTATTGGATTTTTATCCATTTCTCCATCCACCTTGTTGTTGTGGACTTGAAGGTTATGGTAAAGCATTTTAGTTCGAACATCTTTATGAACGGTTTGTTGGACAACAAAATATATACGATTATTTTTTTGGCCCAAATCGGTGTGGTGCTTTCGTGGTTATAAATAAATTTGTATTTATGTAGGGTATTCAACGTCTATCCTATTCAGTTATAAAACTGATTTACAAAGGAGGACAAGAAATATAACTATATGTAAACAAATGATAATGGAAAATCATAGATAAGCAAGAATAACAAAACCGACTACTGTACTATTGAAAAGAGAACAATAAAAATAAAAATGCATTGTAAATTGAAATATGAGAAAAATAGAAAAATATGAATCAAGAGTTCGTTGAGCATTTTCGAGTTTCCCCACTTTAAAGAGCTTAGATCTTCAAGAGCCCTCCATTAATAAATAAATAAATAAATAAATAAATGCTTTTCTTTTACCACAAATACCTTTGCTCTCATTATTGAGGGGGGGGGGGGGGGGGGGGGATGCAACTGCATATTTGCCTATACGTGCATACTTGGGACTTACGTAGGCTCATCTTTTAAATAACGCTTTGAACTCATCAAAAATATAACTTTCATAATGCATGCATGATGCATGTTCATAAATATAATACACTTTCTACATGATAAGGCGCTATGCTTCTACGTTTTATCACGAGTTGTATTTAATTAATTCTATGTGTTTAATTGTATGGAAGGGAATGGCGATGGAGAAGGCAGTTATGACTTTAGGGGGGGGATAGTCACAATTAGGCCTAAGTATTTATTTATAGCGGGATGGTTTAACAAATTAATTCGAGTGGTTGGTAAGATTACCGTGCGAATGAAGTGACCTAGAACATTTGGTAGCGAGCGTACTGATTTCTAAAACACATGGAACTAAAGTGGACTGAACACATGAAAACCGACATGTATAACAACGTTATTGTGGTGGTCTTATAGAGTGCACGGCTAGTTCCCATGTGTTGTTACTTACGCAAGGGTATCGCGTGTATGTGTTAGCTAGCTAGCATGGTCTACATAGCGTGGCCTTTGACAGATAGGCTTATTTTATCCCAGGCTTTGTGAACACTTGTGACAATCGGCTGAGTAAAATGGAACTACTATCGCTTCCTGAATCTATACATCTATAGAGTTGCGTATATAAATATATACTCGACAACAGATCCATATCTACGCTAATTCAACGAAAAACAACAGATTCTCGGCATTCTTAAGGGCAAAGGGTAATCTCTACAACAAAATCCGCAGAAAATATTCATTATTAAATTATATCTCAAGATTGCAACAAGAAATCGAAAATCTAAATCAGCAGCGCACTTTGCTTTGATAAGCCCTACAGGTTAAATAAAATATTATAACCATTAGCGTAGTATTTTGATTATAATTCGATAATTAGTAATAAAATTATTTGTTAAAAAAATACTGATTATTATATAAGTCACGACTTGGCGCATTCAATGTGTTGGGGGGGGTTACTAAACCACAGTGCGCTGTTGATTCAGATTTTCTATTTCAAAACCCATTCTTGTGATATAATTTAAAAATGAAAATTGTGTGCGGTTTTTGACGTAGAGGTATCCTTCCCTGTTAATTAGCCACACCCCCACAGTTCTAGGTTAACAAGGGAGGGTTGTAAATTATCCCTAAACGGACCTGTTTCAATCAGATGGTAGGATCCCCCCCTCCCTTTTTCCTACCTTTTTTCTTTTTGTGTATAGTAGTCCTAAAGTAATCTTACTTTCTTTTCACATTCATTTGTTTATTTCTGTTATTGTTCTTTCTATTTAAATTTATAAATCATTTTTTTCTTTATCGGTTCATTTTTTTTATTGTTCTTGTTGTAGTAGAGTAGTTTACTTTGTTTGTTCATGTTGTTCCTACTATTTTATGATGTCCTAATATCCTTCGCAATTTGCACACATAGTTCAATTTTTGTCCTCCTTTGTAAATCAGTTTTAACTGAATAGGCTAGACACAAATTTGATTAATTAAATAAAAAATTAAATACAACTAATTTGTATTTATAGTATAGTGTACCCACTTAGTTACTAGAACTGTTTCTCAATGGGGGACATTTTTTACCATTTATTATGTACTTTGTTGCTATGACAGCTATAATACTAAAATCACCTATTACATTCAAGTTGATACTTTGATATGTTCGTGATTGGAGTCGATCTTTCATTTCTGGCAGAGTGAGTGATTGATTGAGTGACTGAGTGAGAGTGAGTGAGTGAGTGCGTGAGTGAGTGAGTGAGTGAGTGAGTGATTGAGTGAGTGAGTGAGTGAGTGAGTGAGTGAGTGAGTTGAGTGAGTGAGTGACTCAGTGACAGAGAGTTCGGGTGGATTGTTTGAGTGATTGCGCTTATCACACTCGGCGCGGGTGTAACACGTAACACAGACTAAAAGTAGAACAATGCACACGATGTTATTGCTGCCATATATGTTCCGACTAACGAGCCGGAGCTGACAAACACTCGGCTAATGTGTTGTGCTGTGAATTGTTACGTCACATCTTGTGTGTTAGTTTAGTGGGCCTCACCTCAATCGAAGGTAAGATTACCCGAGGGGTTACGAGAAAACCGCGACAAATTAAGTTTTTTTTTTAAAACTGTATTTGGAGAACGCTAGACAATATTTAAACAAATTTCAAATGTCGGGAATAGTTTTGTATAAGAACTAAAAACTGGGTTTACAAAATTTTAAGATATTGCAATCAAGATTACCAGAGGGATTGCGAGAAAACCGCGCCAAATTAACGTTTTTTTTTAAACTGTATTTGGAGAACGCTAGACAATATTTAAACAAATTTCAAATGTCGGGAATAGTTTTGTATAAGAACTAAAAACTGGGTTTACAAAATTTTAAGATATTGCAATCAAGATTACCAGAGGGATTGCGAGAAAACCGCGCCAAATTAAGTTTTTTTTAAAACTGTATTTGGAGAACACTAGATAATTAAAAAAAAGTGTCAAATGTTGGGAATAGTTTCGTTCAAGAACTAAAAACTACATTTCAAATATTGCAATCATTACGGTTGTCATTAGGGCTACCAACTAATTACTAATTCTTTAATTGGCTGCCATAATGTTCCAGGTATGCATAATTATGTCCTTTGTTAACAGTCTTGTAAAAATTTCGTAAAAATTGTTGCGAAAATTGACACCTAAAAGTGACTTTAGTGCTCGCAGCGTGTTAGAGATGGCTGAAGAAGTCGGTTTCCCCCCATAGATAGACTTGTCTTGAAATGAGATCCCAGAACTTATTAAATTCCGATGTGAATTGAGTTTCGAACGCCCACGCACACACGGCTGGAAGCTTTATTGATTCATCACGCTAACGTCTCGGCAGCACTGTCGCTGGTGGGTGTACGCCAGTGGCGTATACACGGGGGGGGGGGGGACCCCCCCACCCCCCCCTTTTGCAAAAGAAACATGAAAAATGACCGCTTACTTTTCAATAGACAGAATCAATAGACAGTATTTCAATAGACAGTCTGATGTTTTACTTTATAATTATTGCATATTGTTGTAATTAAAAGCAAAAGCAATACGAAAAATATGCAAATTATTCATTGATTTTCCTTTTATTAGCGGTGCTAAGGAAAAAATGTGTTGCCAGAAACTGAGTAATCTTGTTTCAGTTGGCCGCTGTAAAACGCACAGATTTGCATTAAAATTACCTTGACGAGAATTTTGTTTCGGCTCCGCTTTCTATAATATGGATTGAAACCCCCCCCCCCCCTTTCCCAATTCCTGGATACGCCACTGGTGTACGCATTTAGTTGTGTAATTAAGGTTTTCTCTTAGTATCTTTAAGACGACCTTAAAAATCGAAATGTTGGGAAGATACAGCAGCTAGATCTTATCAGGGTCTACAGATCATCATCATCATCATCATCTGTTGCCACGTCCAGCTCTGCGTTGGGTCGGCATTGAAGATAAGCCTCTCCATCTTCTTCTATCCTGCCACCACTCTTCCCCCTCAACTACATTCCAGTCCCCTCCTCGCATTTCCACATCCTTCCTCACTTTGTCGTGCCATCTTTGTCGTGGTCTTCCTCTCGTTCTTCTAGCTCTGGAATCTCCAGTTCTAGCATTCTCCTCGGCAATCTTTCTCTTTCCATCCTCTTGACATGTCCGAACCATTTCAGTCTTCTCTCTCCAATACGCTCCAATAAATTCCTTACGCCTAGTTGGTTGGTACAGATAACGAAAATAAATATATATAGACCTATGCTAAATTAATTATTTTAAATTTAATACGATATTTATGGCATTTATCGTATTTAATCCAAACGTAATAAATTTTGCACATATTTGTTTTCGGAATCTGTAGACCCTGATAACATCTGGCTGATGTATCGTCTCGATTAGCCTCGTTGCAAAAATATGAGACGTAAAACCCCAAATATATCTTCCCACATTTGCGATCTTAACAGTGTTTTTTTAAAGAAACGAACAGAAAACACTTTAATTCTCACGATCTGCTGCCTTAGGTCTCTTCCATCTTGTGTGACTCGACTTTTCACCCACCCTGTGTTTTTAATAATGACGTGAACGCTTTAATATAGGAGACATTCCATTGCATTCTCTCGGGAGACCCTCTACATACCACAGCTGACCCCCCCCCCTCTCAATCGATAAGTCAGTTAGAGGGAGATAGAGAAGTTAGCCCTAACTTCCCGACAATTCTCAGGGACACTATTCCAGTTGGCCCACCGCAAGTATTTATTCTCCTGCTTACAACATAGCCGGGGTCAATGGTGCCAACTTAATTTTCTACTTCTCTAGTTTCTACCATCTAGTTTGTACAGGTCAATTAGGGATAATTTACGACCTTCCGTTGGTTACCTGGAACGGTGGGCGTGTGCACTCTACTATCGGCGCAAGACCACATTTACGAATGTGCGTGAAAGAACGCCTGTATTTAACTTACTTGTATTTATTTTCTTTGCTAATATCATGTTTTTGTGTGCTATACTTACGTTCCTAATTGAAACTAAATTTTCATTAATCATCGTTCCTATTTCTAACTATAATTATAATGTTTTATTACTTGGTATTAGTTTTGTTTTGCTGTTTGTTATGATTAATTTCTTTCCACTGACTGTCTGCATATTTAATTTACATTGTCAGCTCGACCACAAGGATTCCGTTCCTTACGCGAGCTGCTTCCCATAACAAGGTTTTCATTTTTTTGTATGCATATATTATTATATTTTGTATTCTCATGTTCCATTAATGTTTATTGTTTGTGTGTACTGGAGGAAGTATGTTTGATTTGTGGGAATAAAATGATCTAAAATTGGAAACAAAAATCTGTTTATTTCCTTGGAATGAGCGCACGCACACGAATGTGGCAGTAGATAAAGATCTGAGTGCGGCACGCGAATGCTAGTGTATAACAACGAGCGTCATCGTCACGTAATGTATGTTACACTCGCGTCGTGTGATATTATATAGCTACAGTTGCATAATACGCTCGCCTTACGTTACGCGCAATTAGACTTGTCTGATAAGACTTAATGATCGCCTGCTTCAGCTGAGCATCCGGTTATTTACCCAACTAGGCACAGCAGAGTCACAACGTGATTCCTGGCCTTTAGAAACATTATCCAAAAATGTATTTTAGTGTTTAAAATAAATATCTTCCAATACCAAAAAATAAAAACATGTTTAAAATCGATTAAGATAATTGAATCCAGAAATAAAGCATATTGCGATACCACACGGTACGATGTCGCTGAGAAGAAACTGTTTGCAATTGTAGAATATTTGAATAGATCACTGTCAAAATGTTCTAGAACTCCGAGGAACGGGTTCATCAACTTTTTAATCACTGATTAGCCGGTAGTTACCAAACTTAAAGTAGTTAGGAACGGTATGAACTTCGGATAAAATATTTAGTAAGCTACTAACTTATTTTCACCATGGCAATCTACTAGTTTCCCATTGTTTGTTGCCATGGTGAAAACAAGTTAGTAATCTTCTAAATATTTATCCAAAGCTCATAATACCGGACCTAAATCGGGGTAGAATAGGCCCAGAGTGACTCTGCTAGTCGTAAGAGGTGACAAAAGGAGACCCTGTCCCTTTCCCCCCCACTGTCCCACTGAATATTTCTCCTCCCACTTGGCCCTGCCCACCCTTGCTAGACTCCCGTATGACGACCCACGCGACGTACAATGGATCTGATTCGGATGTGGCTTTATTCTTCATCATCATCTTTCTCATCTTCATTATCACCCGCTCATCGTCTTCATTAGCCATTGTTGCAAAACTATGAGACGTTAAGCCCCATTAATCAATCAATCACCGGACCTAAATGGTCTATCCAAAATGTCTTCTAAACGGTATTACTAATCCGGGTCCAACCAACCGTACCGCTGTGTCATTGGGCTGGGTCGTGTGCAGTGTCCGCATTCGGTAGGGGGCGTGGCCTATGACGTCATAGCGGCCGGTGAACGTAGCTGCGACCTTGTTGCACTCGTTGTGATATGTGTGGCCACGTGACACCCCCGGTCGTGTGCAACGCGATACGCTGACTTGTGTTGTGTGTTGTGTGTATAGTGTTTACCTGTGGCTTGTGCAATGAGGTGAGTATTGCGCCATGCTTTGTGTGGGTGTGGAGAGAGAGAGAGAGAGAGAAAGAGAGAGAGAGAGAGAGAGAGAGAGAGAGAACAACACTATCTCGTTGCATATACATCTAGTATAGTGCCGAGTTAGCAGTTGCATAATATCAACAAAGAACACAATATATTTATAGTAGCTAAAGCATAATACAATATAATACGTTTCCCCTCCCCCCCCCCCCCCTCTCCCTCACACCTTACCGATTCTCATCAGCTATTATTATTATTATTATTATTATTATTGTTATTTGTGCTACGTTTGAATTTGTGAATGTGTTCCTTAAAATATCAACGTCTTAAATTGCCTTCCACCAAAGAACAAGTACCGCTTTTCACGTAAAATTGGGTTTAAAAATATTGCAATTCACAATCAATGGGGAACAAACAGAAATGGTAATCACGTGCATCATCATAACCACACTTGGTTCTCGCTCACCCGACACTTCCTGTGGACCGACTGACTATCTCTCGACTCAAGCTTCTCCCGGAGTTGTTATGTCACCCTAGACGCGGCTATCGGGTGAATAACATCCGGCGACGATAGGGGGGGTACACCTTAGCGCAGGGGGATACTAGCCCCAACCTCATGCGAGTCCAGTGGTACCAACCTTATTTTCTGCTTCTCTAGTTCCTACCATCTAATGGAAACAGGTCCATTAGGGATAATTTACGACCTTCCGTTGGTTACCTGGAACGGTGGGCGTGGCTAATTAGGCTTGTGCACGCTACTTAGCCGAAGACTGCATTTACGAATGTGCGTAAGAGCTCCGGGGAATCTGTAGATGTTCTTTGAATTAGCGTCCGTTCATAAAAGGGGCAGTATAGGTAACATGGGTGTGAGGTCAGTACGCGGGATGTACTTACTTTGGGGCTAATATAGGGAGTATTCACGTGACGTCACATCGGCCATATTGGAGGCCACCTATAGTACTATTTCAATTTTCATTTGGCTGTCAATAGAAAACGAATAATATTGTGTACGGGGAAATATGAGAGTTTGAACACGTATTTTCCTCCCGATAAAGTTTACGGAAATTATTATGTGCCATTGTAAACAACAAAAAGAGTGGCCGAAATAATAGAGGATTTATTTCAGTTGCTTTTCAGTAATAATAGAAAACCAAAGTTTGAGAACAGTTGAACTTCAACAATCAACCTAACGCCAGCTGAAACATAGTAACAATGAACTACCAATCACATGCCATTGTGGCCTCCAGTATGGCCACCATGCGCAATATGTGAATACACCCTATAGCGACCTAAAACAACGTAATCATCATCATCATCATCATCATCATCATCATCATCATCATCATCATCATCATCGTCGGCTCTGGCCGCGACCCACTGACTACGCGATGAGAAGTGAAGATCGGAACGTCTGTGGTAACGAAGGCGTTGAGGCAGCCTGGCCTAGATTCGTTCTCTACCTCGGCAATCACTGGACAATGGTAGTCACGCTTCGCTTCGGTTCATATCTTGTCTTGCAGAGCACTTTGCTATAATGATCACGGCTAGAAGTTGAACTTAGGGTACTACTATACCGTGCACACGAAATATCAGATAGTGACGAGGCTAGCGCTATAGCTAAGAAAAGATAACTAACTTTTAACTTATAGTCTTATCCAGTTTCTGGTTCATCCAATCAGAAACTAGATGTCTTTGCGAGAACCAATCGTTCAGATAAAAGCTACTATTGTCGCTGTGTGTATTCATTCATTCATTCATTCATTCATTCATTCATTCATTCATTCATTCATTCATTCATTCAGTCATTCATTCAGTCATTCATTCATTCATTCATTCATTCATTCATTCATTGATCTATGTAGGCTCGGTATTATCAACTTCGGATAAATATTTAGTAAGCTTCTAACTTGTTTTCACCATGGCAACCAGGCTTCCCATTGGTTGTTGCCATGGTGAAAACAAGCTAGTAGCCTTCTATATATTTATCTGAAGTTCATCTAATGCCGGGCCCTAGTTACTTTATTTTAACCAAGACGGCTATCGTCGTTAGTTCTTAGTCACTATTTGTTGTCCTTAGCTCATTTGTGTGATCCACACTTTAGCGAGGCCATTCGCCCACGTGTATAATACAACATGCACCTTCTATGAGGAGGCGTAGTCCGCACATAGAGCGTTTGGAGCTCACGGCCAACACTGTTGGATACATTATAGAACTTTTAACAATATGAATATCAAAGTCGTGGGTGAAACCATTCGAGTTCTTTGACCTGCCCAGGTACTGCTATTCCTTATCGTGGTGGGCAGGTTGGCGTGCTTCGGTGATCCCGAGAGCTAGGCCGGCGGAAGCGTATGCTTCTGGTAGGGCCACCCTAGCCGGACAGGTCGAGGTGAAGAAGTTAGACAACATTCAGTCCACGTCCTCCCTTTCCCTTTTCCTCCCCTTTACTTGTCCCTTTCCTTCAACACCCCCCCCCCCAACGTCATACGATCATAGCTGTCGAGTACGTCGAATAATACCAAAAAGTACAACAATAATACAATAATAGCAATCTGAGAAGGTTAGGTAGCCAGCGTTGCGTCTTCCATCTTCTCTTGAAATGTTGATTGCTCCAGATCCCGTCACAATGCAAGCAATGTTGCCACAACTGTATTGGTGCTGGGCAAACATTGTGAAACACATAACGCTAAATAGTAAATATATTGGTTATATTTAGCAGTGGGGACGAACTAGATAAGTCGGATAATAAATAAACTGAATGAACATGATACTGCAATCTCAAGTTAACGATAATATTTTGTGAAGGTCTAGCTACCGTAGACACTATGGAGATACGTTTTTAGAGTTTAGGGTTTTAGATGCTAAATGGTGTGTGTCTATTTTTGAAAGCGATACGAAATGCTAATTTTACATAAATATGGTGTTTCCTTTTCTATTGAAATGAATTGCATTCTAACCATTTTAGTGGTTAATTTATTTTTAATATCACATAATTTCCCATTAGAGCCTGAATTAGGAAATATTTGCTAAGCTACTAACTTCTTTTCACCAGGCTTTCCATTGGTTGTTGCCATGGTGAAAAAAAGCTAGTAGCCTACTAACTTGTTTTATCCATACTATCCAGGTTTCCCATTGCTTGTCATGGTGAAAATAAGCTTCAACTCTTCCTTTTCACATACTCACCAATATGGCCGCCATGCGCATGGTATTATTAATGATTATTAATTTATTGTTATAATTATAATAATAATAATAATAATAATAATAATAATAATAATTATTATTGTTATTATTATTATTATATTATTTTTATTATTATTATTATTTTTATCATTGTATTGAGAAGGGTCGAAATAGCCTCAAGCAAGTGACGAGGGGTACACAGAACAGAGCACAACGGAATAGGGCACAACGGAACAGAGCACAAACCGAACACTTCCGAAGCGTGCGGTGTTGCCAAATGTGATGATTGTGTTCTGTTCCGTTGCAGAGCGGATTACCGCACACACGTTAATTTGTGTGCGGTAATCCGGTACAGAACGGATCACAGCACAATGTTTACACATAAGCGTGTGTGCGCTGTTCCGGTTCCAAACGGATCACAGCACACATTTTGTGCGATATTCCTTGTGGTAGTTTGTGCGCTGTTCCAGACCATAACGGATTACAGCACACACTTCGCGTGTGTGCGCTGTTCCGGTTCCAAACGGATCACAGCACACATTTTGTGCGCTGTTCCATGTGGTAGTTTGTGCGCTGTTCCAGACCATAACGGATTACAGCACACACTTCGCGTGTGTGCGCTGTTCCGGTTCCAAACGGATCACAGCACACATTTTGTGCGGTGTTCCTGTCCACAACGGATTACCGCACACACATTGGGTGTGTGTGCGCTGTTCCGGTTCCAAACGGATCGCAGCACACATTTTGTGCGGTGTTCCTGTCCACAACGGATTACCGCACACACATTGGGTGTGTGTGCACTCTTCCGGTTCCAAACGGGGTCGGGGCCATAACACACAAACCCCACAACACACAATACCCACAAGACACAAAATGTTTCGTAAATTTTTAGAGTGTTTCCGGACGGGTCGTAAGACCCATAATTCATTTTTTTAAAGTCCATTGACAGTTCGGGCCACAACGCCCAAACCCCATAGCACCCAATCGTCACAAGACCCAAACTGTTGAATTTATGTAAGTCCGATATTTATTTAGAGTCCATAGACAGTACGGGCCACAACGCCCAAACCCCGTAACACACAATACCCACAAGACACTAAAGTGCAATTTATTATAAGTCCTACTTTTCCCGACAGAGGTACCCACAACGCCCAAAGTGACGGGACGCCCAAATTTTCGGTCTTGTGGCACCAACCGTAGGGGTCGGAACACACAATCGTTTAACTTTGTGTAGAACGGCCCCTCCAGACGGGCCGGGAGACACAAAAGAGGTGCCATAGCACACAAACCCCGTAACACACAATGCCCACAACACACAAAATTGAAGATTTTACAAGTCCGAATTTTATCAACAGAGGTACCCACAACGCACAAAGTGACGGGACACCCAAATTTTCGGTCTTGTGGCACCTACCGTAGGGGTTGGAACGCACAATTGTTCTACTTCGGGTAAAGCAAATTTTAAATTGTTTCAGGAAAAGTTTGGGTCTTATGGCCCCTACAGGTGGGGCCACAACACACAAAGTTTGGGTTTACGGCCCCTACAGGTTGGGCCACAACACACAAAGTTTGGGTCTTACGGCCCCTACAGGTTGGGCCACAACACACAAAGTTTGGGTATTACGGCCCCTACAGGTTGGGCCACAACACACAAAGTTTGGGTCTTACGGCCCGCCGTCACGAGCGGGAAGAAAACAGTTTTTGTAAACCGTACGCAAATAGCGTTACTTCCACGTGCGGCGGGTTGCGGCCATCAGGGGCTGTTACGAGACGACAGGCGCTTCGTTCAAATATGTCGCGCAAGAAGGCTAGAGAGGGTATGGACATGTCCATAACCCTTTTAGCACAGATAAGGGATTGTTGCTTTTAGTTGTCTATATTATGCTGCTATTCGACACAATTTATTTTTTTGTATTTCTTTTCATGCATCTCCAATATAATTGATAGGGCGCGATAGCTGCCTTTATAAGTTTGCCTCAGATTTATGTATGTATCCGTTCGCATTCCACGCGCGACAAGATATATGTATTTGTTTGAGGTAGACGATATTAACGGATAGGAATGAAACTTGGCATTAATGTTCTCAGTAGAATGACGCATGTTTATTGTAAATCTCAATATTTTGAGTGAGGCGTAAGTACTACTAAGTGCAAGTTTTGTAAGACAAAAAAATTTGTTACCTTGCACATCGCAATGGTTTTTTAGTAAATGCCTGTTATCAATTTTGCGTTATCATTATGAAACTCAAACGGCACTAAAGTAATCCTGTGACTTTAGAATGGCGTTACTTTTACATTTCTGGCATTTGTATTTTAGACGCTACGTGTGACAGAAAATTCATGCAATTTTAAAGTTTGTTGTTGGTTCTAGCCTTTATGGCCAATCTAAAGTAATGTTTAACCATTGTTACGAAAAATACACACTCATATTGTAAACCCAGTCGTGTGTTATAGAAAAAAAAAAAATAATATGTAAAATTATTATCAAGGGGTGACCAAACGGGTCAAGTTTTGGCCCGCATTTTGAGCTTCGCAAGATAAATGAATTTATTTAAGGTTGAAGATTGCAACTCATATTACTGATTTTTGCATGGCGGTTGTCACTAAATAAGTGAATTAGTATGTAAATTAACAATGCTATTGGTGTAATTAAGCGAGCGAAGCGAGCGAAGCGAGCGTTTCCATTCTACTCTTATGGCTCTCATTCTGTTTTTTTTTTTGTTTTTGTGTTTTTGTGTTGTTTTGTTTAGAGCGTTATTAAGCGAGCGAAGCGAGCGTTTCCATTCTACTCTTATGGCTCTCATTCTGTTTGTTTTTTCGTTTTTTTGTTTGTTTTTTTGTCTCGCGATAGCGGTCGAACGGAAAGTCCGATCAATTTGAAATTTGAACCATCCACAAGCCTCGATGTGGATTGAACGCCATTAGTTTTGTGGACAAATCCGTCGAAAAGTTACAAAGTTACAATTTAATTTGTACAAAGTTTTTTCTCAAACAAAATGGCGGCAAAATGTGAGATGGCCATTTTATAGTAAATTTCCAGCCGGTCACGAATATACTAATTTCAACGCGATCCGATGAGAATTGTAGGTACAAATTACATATTGTATTGCTGAAGTAACTATGACAACGAAACTTCCAAGTTATAATTTATATGGACAATCGATCTTTTATTGAACAATGGCAGGAAGTATAATAACTATGACAATAAAAACTCTGATGTTTGCACATTTGTGTCTCTTACATTAAACAATGACGATAGCTTTGAGAACTTTTCGCCAGAATGTTTGTGGACATACGGACGCGCTCGCTTATCAACGCGTCAAACAGAGCGTTTTCCTAGGGATAGATGAATTATAATTTTTAGTTTGAACGATATACAGCTCAGACTCGCGCTATAAAGAACGGCCTGTGGAATGTCCGTGTTCACGTGTGTGTGGACAAAATGTTGAATGACTGCTGTAGTACACTTACGCAAATGCGTCTTGTGCCCAATTACTATTATGCTAATGCAAAAATCGAGAATTTGCTTATCGTGATACAAAAAGAAATGTCTGGCCCAGACCGTATGTCGCCATGCTTCAAGTCTTATATGTTAGTGACTCAACGATACTACCCTTGCATAATGCATACGGCTGTTATTCAAAAAACCGTAAAAGTTGTAATACGGACATTATATAATATTACACAGAGTTGTAATTAAGCGAGCGAAGCGAGCGTTTCCATTCTACTCTTATGGCACTCTTTCTGTTTTTTTGTTTGTTTGTTTGTTTGTTTTTGTTTTTTTTTATGTCTCGCGATAGCGGTCGAACGGAAAATCCGATCAACTTGAAATTTGGACCATCCACAAGCCTCGATGTGGATTGAACGCCATTAGTTTTGTGGAACTCGCATGCGGAATGACGGTTTTAATTACTTGATTTCGATAAGCCTATACTTTATATTCATAACTATACCAAATCGTATCCCATATTGTTAACATATATAACGAACTATACAAAATTGTAAAAAAAAGTATCGAACACAAGTAATTAAGACCGTATTTCCGCATGCGAGTTTACTCGTATCCGCTCGAGAATTGGGCCCCAGGTCATAAACTAAAAACAATAAAAACATAGTCGAGAGTCAAATTATTAAAAAAAGACTTATGGTGTAACATTAGTATCAACTTTAATGTGTATTGTGTTTGTGTTACTTATGGAATCCGTACGCACATAACCCTAAATGCCGTCTTCTTATTCAGCGGGATTGTGGATGTTGTAACACTCTATGTTACACCCACACACCCAATGTGTGTGCGTTAATCCGTTGTGGACAGGAACACCGCACAAAATGTGTGCTGTGATCCGTTTGGAACCGGAACAGCGCACACACACCCAATGTGTGTGCGGTAATCCGTTGTGGACAGGAACACCGCACAAAATGTGTGCTGTGATCCGTTTGGAACCGGCACAGCGCACACACACCCAATGTGTGTGCGGTAATCCGTTGTGGACAGGAACACCGCACAAAATGTGTGCTGTGATCCGTTTGAAACCGGAACAACGCACACACACCCAATGTGTGTGCGGTAATCCGTTGTGGACAGGAACACCGCACAAAATGTGTGCTGTGATCCACACGCGAAGTGTGTGCTGTAATCCGTTATGGTCTGGAACAGCGCACAAACTACCACATGGAACAGCGCACAAAATGTGTGCTGTGATCCGTTTGGAACCGGAACAGCGCACACACGCGAAGTGTGTGCTGTAATCCGTTATGGTCTGGAACAGCGCACAAACTACCACAAGGAATAGCGCACAAAATGTGTGCTGTGATCCGTTTGGAACCGGAACAGCGCACACACGCTTATGTGTAAACATTGTGCTGTGATCCGTTCTGTACCGGATTACCGCACACAAATTAACGTGTGTGCGGTAATCCGCTCTGCAACGGAACAGAACACAATCATCACATTTGGCAACACCGCACGCTTCGGAAGTGTTCGGTTTGTGCTCTGTTCCGTTGTGCCCTATTCCGTTGTGCTCTGTTCCGCGCTCCCGTGACGAGAAACGTAGTAACGATTGTTGTGGCCGGGATAGGAGGGGGGGGGAAGGGGGGGGGGTGAGAGGTGGCTGGACTGGCAGGCGGGACACAGCGCGACAGGTACGAAGTTCCGCCTTGTACCGCAAATTTCAAGGGAGCATAAGAGCATTGGCAACAATACTCCCAATCGTAAATTCGTTCTTACCGATCGGTCTCTCAAACGATTTTAAAACTAAAGACTTGCTTGAAGAGCCCTTACAAAACTACTATTAGGGATCTAATCCAAATTTGTTTTACTCTAACGGGGAAAAGTCAATCTTTAGAATTTGTTTATGTTGACATCGGGTTAGCTTATTTGAAACTGAGTGATCCCCACAATACCTTGGCCCCAAAGTGTATATACAAAACATTTCAACCTTCTATCTTATCTACAGAAGAAGATATCGCAATAATAAGAATGCTACAAATAACATAGGCGTATTTCAGTTCCGCAGACTCCTGGGCCTGGATTCACAAAGATGCCTAACTATAAGTTGTCCTAAGTTAGGCAAATCCTAGATAGATAAATCAAGATAAATCATCCTTGGGTATTACTGAACATTCACAAATACAATATTATTAGTTAAATTGTTGTTATTTTACTATATTGTATCTTTATTGCATTGCAGAGCTACATATGCGTGATTTATATCACTAAGATTTGCCTAAACTAGGACGTCTTAGCACTAGGCACTTTTGTGAATCTGGGCCCAGTTGACCAATAGCTACTTGTAAGAAGGGGAAGGATTGGTGGTCGGAATAGTAGTTCACCGCCCATACCCTAATAACCCTTGTTAACATTGGACACAACTTACAAAGTCTCGATAAATTCAAATGAAATTGTAAGGGGCCCTTACCAATGAAGGGCCCTTGACGTCGGTGATTTGATTCAATTTAGGTTCGTGCTGAAACCTATCTATCTAGCAAGCAAGCAAGTCAACAATAAAATAAATGTATTGAACTGGTGGACAAGCCACACAGGTTATTTACAAAATAACGTTGCCGATATTACCAATTTAGTTATTCCTGAAAGGTGACAATACTCACTTTAAGTGATATCTACCTACGCGGTTATCACTTGCTATTGGCCGATTGCTCCGACGGACCGCGTGGAAAACACTCAACCAGCCAATAACAAGTGATAACCGCGACATTGTTTCAAGAATAGCCCCCCAGTGCAAGTGATGACGTCACTTGCAAGAAGCCAATAGTTTGAGCAACACTGATCACTGATAGGCGGGAGCGCCGCGTGTTTACGAGCAGCACGTAGTTGCGCACGGCCCCGCGTGACACGTGGCCGTACCACGTGACTAGAGACGTGCGCAAAGTGGCGGCGAGATAAGCGACAAGTCGGGGTGATAAGGAGTCAGGGGTGGACAAACAACAACGGGCGGTGATTCTGCGGTCGAGCGCCAGATAAGGATGTTGTTGTAACTGCGTCCCCCCCCCCTCCCCCCCCCAAACCTCATGGAGATCCCACGTAGATCCCACGTAGTTCTGAATCGGCCTTGTTGATTCTGGCATTTGTCCGCAGGTGTTCGCTCTGTCCAATCAATCACTGATTCACATGTTTCGTATTTGAAATATCGATCTTTGATTGGTTATCGCTCACTCGTCGATGGTGTTCGAAGCCTACAGGGTTGGTTTGGTCACTTTAAATTAAAGTCCCCCACTGCAAATCAGTTTCGTTTCCGAGTGGGTAGACTCTAAATGTGAATTAATGTATTTATTTTATTTAAAGTCGACCCAACGCAAGTATTCTCTTACTCACAACATAGCCGTGTCCAATGGTGCCAACTTAATTATCTACTTCTCTAGTTCCTACATCTAATTGTAACACACGTGTATTAGGAAATAATTTGCGACCTTCCGTTGGTCACCTGGAACGGTGGCCGTGTCTAATGAGCCTTGTGCACTCTACCCGGCGAAAGATTGCAATTACGAACGTGTGAAAAAATACCGTGAATCGTTTCATTTTCGTGGAATTATCGCGCATGACTGGCAATAGATATAGATGTGAGGTCGGTATGCGAATGCTTACGTTGGGTCTAGTATACTAAAGTTACTTCGCGGTATCAAACAATCGGAAGAGACGGTCGCTCCACGCGGTCTATTTCAACGGAATTCTCCCCAGGATTTCCTGGTATCTGCTTGTTGTTGTCTACTGCATCGAGTGTCCCAACCGTGCTTGGAATGTGCCCTGACTACGCCTGCCAATAGACAAGCTGATAGTAACACTACAATACTGGAGGCATCAGAACGAGATGCAACAGTCTAGATTTAGGTTGGTACTTGGTAGTTGTCACATACGTCACTTCACTTGGCTACGACAATCCATGATGACCTCACCAATTGCAAGATAACGCGACGGACGGATGGAAACATTGATTGTGTCTGGATAAAATTATATACAATTTCTATAATTTCTCAAACTTTCTTAGTTTTTACCAAATGTAATGTGTTTATATTTTGAATCCCTTTTTTTTAGAATATGTGTGGGTCTTGATAACATCTAGCCTCGTATCATTCTGAAATGTTGATAGTGCATTGTCATTTTTGTTTAGATATGAATGGAAAACACGCATGTTATTGGTATGAGCGGTAGTGGTACGATTAGCCGTCGATCGGAGATTTGCCCCTAACGAACATTCCGCCTGCTATAATCTATTTCGGAGGCTTTCACGGCCGGAGTCAACTATAGGGCACTAGCAACACCAGAGACAACAATGGAACAAATGAATTGAACTGATGGACAAGCAATCAGCTGTCAAAATAATAAAATTACAACCATAGAAATAAAAACATGTGTAGCAATAGTAACAGCTTGCTATTTAAAACTTTTAATGATAGACAACGACTAAGTGAAAGTTTTGTATGTGTATTTGTTTGTTTTTTGTTTTGTTTTCCAAAATTAGAAGAAATTATTTTTTGACAGCTTGTTGTTTGTCCATCGATTCAATTCATTTGTTTCATTGTTGTTTTTTGGTGTTGCTAGTGCCCTATACTATCGTGGTTTTCCTTCAGGGACCTTCGTGGAGTGTTGACACTGACACCAACAACTGTCACGAGGGGGAACTCTGGACAGTGATGCTAACAGAATAAGGAGGGGAAGTAGAGGAGCTATATAACTGAGCGCGCCTGTGGCTGAGCGGCTTTGCGATAGCGGGTGTTATTCGGTAGCATCACATGTCCAGAGTTCCCCCTCGTGACAGTTGTTGGTGTCAGTGTCAACACTCCGCGAAGGTCCCCGAAGAAGCCCATTGCAATATGGGCGAAACGTTGGATTGGTTCCACCTTTTGACACGGTTGTACCCGGAAAACCACGATAGTATATTCCACCTGCTATGTTAAAACCGTGGAATAAATAATCCGAGATAATCGAATTAATAATTAACAAGGTTTGAGAAAACTAACAACATATTATATTAATGTAGTAAATAACAAAATGTAGCAAATACACAAGGAAACTCGCATGTTTGCTAAATTAATGACGCACTCACTAACAATAGTTACGATTTACTGGTCTGTGACATAACACTGTCATTTAGAGGGCCCAGTATTATGAACTTGTGATAAATATTTAGAAGACTGCTAAATTGTTTTCTCCATGGTAACAAGCAATGAGAAGCTTGAATGGGAATGGTGAAAACAAGTTAGTAATTCACCAATTTCGTTAACCTGCAATTTAGTAAGCTCGATTTGGTGACCATGGTTTCAAAAAAAAAAAAAAAACATTAAAAATGCACGGAAGTCGACATGTTTGTTCGTAAGTGAATCTTCGATTACGACTAACCGGAGTTTAACAGTTAGGTGAAACCAGCCCTGAATAGTCAGTCCTAGGTCGGACAAACAATCGGTTGCTAGGCAACTCCATTGTTGTGTCTGAAACATAACACGGCCACTTGGCTATTGTTGTCATAATTGCAATTAACCTCATTCTCTATATTTTTATTGTATATTATTCTGAAATGAATTTTCCTTGAATACGAAATTGTTCGTTCGTTAAATATTACATCACATTTAATTCAGGTAGAATTGATTCCACAGGATATTACAACAAAAAGTTAAGAATAGGTCACCTGAAATTTGTAGTCTCGAAGATCACCAATCAAAGACAAATTTAAACAGTATAATTATTTGTATCGCTGCCGATTGTCTGTCTGTCTGTCTGTCTGTCTGTCTGTCTGTCTGTCTGTCTGTCTGTCTGTCTGTCTGTCTGTCTGTCTGTCTGTGTGTCTGTCTGTCTGTCTGTCTGTCTGTCTGTCTGTCTGTCTGTCTGTCTGTCTGTCTGTCTGTCTGTCTGTCTGTCTGTCTGTCTGTCTGTCTGTCTGTCTGTCTGTCTGTCTGTCTGTCTGTCTGTCTGTCTGTCTTACATGTCCGACTAAAACACTGTGTTATGACATCGCGACGTTTGATTAGAACTAATAAAGCTGCGTGCCAGAATAATTAACCGGGTTATTAATCTCACTCAGCCAAGAGTAATCCAAGTGTTCCAATATTCATACTGAATGACTTCTTCTTAGACGTTCCAGAATCAATCCCACTCTCATCCAACTCAACCGTTTTTTTAAACCGAAATGTTTTGGTCTACTGGATTCGTTGTGGCTGGCGCGAGTTTGTCGAGTCGTTGAACTTTTAACTGATTATTATATACTTGATTGCGTGTTTGGCAAACTAGCATTATAATTTAAGAGATATACACCAGATTACAACCAAACGAATGATTACAAGCTTAATCTGACAAAAGAGTATACGCTTTTCCATGAATGTAGCCAACAAATGCAAATTTCTCTTCATTTCCCATAAAAGCAAAATACCTTTTATGTTGTGTCATCTAACTCATCCTGACGTCACGAGAGGTTATTTGTGAGATGAATTGAAGGAACACAGCTTATGTGTGTCGACTTTGACATGGTATTTATCAATTCTTAGGAACCCACAGTATGCAAGTGGAACGCGTGGGACGAGTTAGAAGACATTTTGTTGGCAATCTTCAGGTATGCCACAAGGACCCCACAAACTTCTTTTAGTCAGGGTGTGTTCCAACTTGATTTTCGCCTGCTAACCACTAACCACTAACCACCTAGCTGCTACACACTAAACGCTAACAGCTTTGGGCACGCTACCTAGTATGCTAATACAAAGTTTATTGTTATTAATCATCTAATGTAAATAAATACGATAGTAATACTTCCACTCACTGATTGGGTATTTTCCTAACCTAAAAGTATCAGCTGTGATGGCTGGTATCAGCCATCTTGGTTTAGTGGGTTAATTGGTGTCGTAGTGTACACTTTCGGCCACCACCCACTAACCACTAGCCAAATAAGGAGCATTGGTCGCCTGCTTGTGACGTCACTTCCTTTCGATTAGTATGACTAAGCTTAGTCCACTACGAAAAACGTCAAGTTGGAACACACCTTCAGCAGTCCATAGTGAACTATAGTAACTATACTCTGTACTTAATTCCATAGGCAAACCCATCAACTTGATAACTGACCCTCGTTATTGGATGAAAATAGTACCTAATTACGACTTGTTGTGACATATTAATTACCAGTACGTTTACCAACGAATAATAGACCGGAAGTGCATACATAATATTATGTTGGCAATTGTGATCGTAATGATGTGTTTTCGTAACTTGTATATTACATAGCTTCGAAATTGTCGTAATGTCACATTTTAAAGTTGTCCGAACTTAACTACAATAGTTTCATAATTACAAAATGGCCAATACCTATAGTACCAACTTAATTTTCTGCTTCTTTAGTTCGTACCATTTGCTTGAAACAGATTCATTAAAGATAATTCACGATCTTTGGTGGGTTATCTAGAATGCGTGAGTACAATATATAGGCAACCCAAGACTACCTTACAGAATTGAATTTAATTAATTTATTTATTTATTTATTTAATGTCTATCCTATTCAGTTATGAAAACTGATTTACAAAGGAGGACCTTAAATAAAACTAAGCTATGCAAACAATTAATAGTAATAAAATCATAAATAACAATAACAACAGAAACAAAACAAACTACTGAACTATATAAAATATAATCAAGAACAAGAAAAAATAATTGAGAAATGAAATAAAATCAAATGAAGTGGAAATTCAACATATTAAAAAATAAAAATAGAAGTATGCAAATAAGAAAGAACATGAAGAAACAAAAAAATTGTGGGAAACATAAATATATATATATATGTATATAAAAGTGAAAAAGAAGAAAAAAAAAAGAAGAAAGAAAGAAAAAAGAAAAAAAGAAAAAAGAAGAAAGAAAAAAGAAAGAAGAAAAAAAGAAAAAACTGATTTTTTTAATTGAATTTATTGGGGTTTCTCGTCCGGAGGCGAGAAGGCCGATATGCTTTCGTCACAGGTGAGGTTCTCGTAGCCAATCAGCGATCGTTATTTGCGCGCGCTTGTCTCGGGCGGTTCGCTGGTTGCCTACGAATGCCTCGCCTGTGACGAAAGCATATGTAAGGTAGTCTTGGGTTGCCTATATTATATAGTCACGTCAAATTAACTTGCAAGGTGTTGTCGTCACGGTTTATGTAATAATAGGGTAGTGACGCCTCTGACAACTACCAACCTAGATCTAGTTTTCATGCCTCAGGTATATTGTAGTGATAATATCGCCAGCCTGTTGTCAGACGTGGTGGGGTCGCATTCCATTCACAGTTGGTGCAGTCAATACAGTGGATGTATTGTAATGTAATGTAATGTAATGTACTTTATTTATTAGCTTAACAGCTATTTTGGTATACTACATAAATTTATTTTTTCTTCACCATCCACTCCCTACATTTAACTTTAAACAAACCAACACTATTAATTTCCTTAATTTCTATTGGTAGCAGATTATACTGTCTTAATCATAAATAAAAACTTATTATTGGGTATTGGGAAATCGTGTGGTAAATACCGTTGAAATATACCGTGTGGAGCGACCGTTATACGGCGTGGCCGGTATAGTAACATGTGGACGGGCCGGGACACCCCTGGCCGCGCCGGGTGCAAGCGCGACCCTCTGACCCCCCGCAATCGCCGCGCGGCTCAACAGGTCCCACTATCGTCCAGTGCAAACTTACAACCTTATCGTATCTCGTCTACGCTTGCCAAGTGTTTTATTACGCGTCGCCGCCATGTCTTCGTCAGAGGAGGAGCCTCTCTTGCGGTCAAGGTCACCGTACGACCCCTACGGCTACGGGGTCTTCGCGTCCACCTCCGCGATGAGGTAAGGTGATGCTGCTGACGTCATCCGGATACCTTCGCGCGGTGTTCGGGCTACCAAGTGACGTCATTTACTACTCGGTTGTGCAATCGGGCTACTTAGTGACGTAATCGGGAACTTCTACGTCATTTGGCTACTTAGTGACGTCATTTAGCTACTCGGTTTTGCAATCGGGGTACTTAATGACGTAATCGGGAACTTCTACGGTATTTGGCTACTTAGTGGGCGCATTTGGCTACTGGATGATGTAATCAGAGTACTTAATGATGTAATCTGGGAACTTCTACGTCATTTGGCTACTTAGTGACGTCATTAGCTACTTGGTTATGCAATCTGGCTACTTAATGATGTAATCGGGAACTTCTACGTCATTTGGCTACTTAGTGATGTCATTTGACTACCCGATGATGTAATCGGGCTACTAAGTGACGTCATTTAGCTACTCGGTTATGCAATCAGGCTACTTAATGATGTAATCGGGAACTTCTACGTTATTTGGCTACTTAGTGGGCGCATTTGTCTACTGGATGATGTAATCTGGCTACTAAGTGATATAATCGGGAAATTCTACGGTATTTTGCTACTTACTGATGCCATTTGGCTACTCAATGATGTAATCTGGCTACTTAGTGACGTAATATGGAAATTCTACGGTATTTTGAAACTTACTGATGCCATTTGGCTACTGTATGGTGTAATCTGGCTACTTAGTGACGTAATATGGAAATTCTACGGTATTTTGAAACTTACTGATGCCATTTGGCTACTGTATGATGTAATCTGGCTACTTAGTGACGTAATATGGAAATTCTACGGTATTTTGCAACTTACTGATGCCATTTGGCTACTCAATGATATAATCTGGCTACTTAGTGACGTAATATGGAAATTCTACAACTTACTGATGCCATTTGGCTACTCAATGATATAATCTGGCTACTTAGTGACGTAGTAATCGGGAAATTCTACGTTATTTGGCTACTTAGTGGGCGCATTTGGCTACTCGATCAATTGTTTATGACCTATAAGAAGTGCGGACGATCTACGACTTTCATAGAAATCATTTCTTGACACGCGTGGAAGTGTGCGTATCAATGAAATGCCGCTGATATTCAGAAATATACCCGTACCAATGCCAAACGTGTCCTATCTCCTCTCAAGGGTAAAGGGAACCCAACTCGCAAGTTCTTTTATTGATATAATTTTAATTAATTACATGATCAATTCATTTAAAAAGTTGACGATTGTGATTGTCATTTCAATAATAGTTTAATTCTAAATTATCGAATTATTTACAGAAATAAAAATCGTGACAACTATAATATTTGAAATTTTTTTGCCGATTTAAAATATATTCCGCGTAAGAATCACTTTTTCAATATTTTGAAGCGTTCTCAAGATGCCAATTAAATATGATTAATGTTGTGTGTTTTTTTTTAAATGATTTTATTTTTAGTTTATACATATAAAAAAAATATATATAATTTCATTTTTTTATTACGAGCTACCATTGCCGTATTTAACCCACGTTGTGGTTGTTGTTGTTGTTTCAGCGATGCGATGGAGGACCTGGGCTTCAGTCGATCCCAGCCCGAGTCTGTGTTGCTGACAGTGGACGGGATGACCTGTCAGTCTTGCGTCAACAACATCGAGTCGACTGTCGGCAGACGGGTCGGAGTGATCGACATTAAGGTGAGTCGAACACACGACAACACCCATTCATCGGGTTCAAATCCCGGTTCAGGCAGAAGTTTTTTTAACTTTCAGTTCCATCACTTCTTGTCTTAGGAATAATTAAACTGTAACTTTGCAGCCGTCATAGCAATTATTTTTTCTTGTTTTTGATTTTTATTTTATATAGTTAAGTAGCTTGTTTTGTTTTTGTTTTTGTTGTTATTGTTATTAATGATTTTATTATTATTAATTGTTTGCATAGCCTAGTTTTATTTGAGGTCCTCCTTTGTAAATCAGTTTTTATAACTGAATAGGATAGACATTAAATAAATAAATGAATGAATAAATAAATAAATAAACAAACGAAGCACTCAATAAATTCAAAGTTGTTCTGAATCGGCCTGGTTGATTCTGACATTTGTCCGCAGGTGTTCGCACTGTCCAGTCCCTGATTCATATTATGTTTCGTATTTGAAATATCGATCTTTGATTGGTTATCAGCGCTCACTCGTCGATGGTTTTCGGAGCCTACAGGGTTGGTTTAGGGGCTTTAAATTAAAGTCCCCCACTGCAAATCAGTTACGTTACTGAGTGGGTAGACTCTAAATGTGATTTTTTTTTTTTTTTTAAATTTTATCGTTTTAAATACTCTGGCCAGGGCCTTATCGTGGTGGGCAGGTTTGCGTGCATTTGATTGATACCCGTCTCGGCCTGGTCTAGAATAGGTCCAGAGTGACTCTGTTAGTCGTAAGAGGCGACGAAAGGAGACCCTGTCCCTTGCCCCCCACCGTCCCACTAAACATTCCTATTATACATCTTCGTGCAGAGAAGATAGAGCGGGTTGGGATTGCTAAACTGTGACGGTGAACTGCAAAGACACGCAACACCGAAACTTGAGGCTGCACCAATTTAGGGTTTCGCTCACAGCCGAATAATCACCCGTTCAACCTTGAAATGTTCGTTTCTTTTTGTTACACTTGTGTTTATTTTCCTGGATTGCGTTCACTGAAATAAACGACCACACGAGGTCAGAATGTATTGAGTTAATGAAAGTAACAACTATAGTGGTGATTGGATGCCTACCTGGGGCCGTCGAACTGAGCTGTTTCATTGTTGCTCGCTGCAGTTTATTTGCTCTCCGTGGCAGGCTGGCTCTGCTTGTCGTACTACTACTACTGCTGCTACAAGAACCGACGCTATTATACAACAATAAGTAGTATTGTCACAAAATCGGTCAAAACCTGTTGTAACATGTTGTATGGTCATAAAAGTCGGTTATATTTAGCATTTGGTGTTTGCCGTCGTAATTTCTGGACATATTTATCTAAAATTTCGCAAGTTTCGTAAGAATCTTACAAAAAACGGCACATTCGCATTTATATTTTAAAGACTTGGCACGCATCAGCTAGAAAACATAATTACGGTTATTATATTACGTTTTGCTAACTTTTTACCTGCCCAGGGACTGCTACCTTATCGTGGTGGGCAGATTTGCGTGCTGTGACCATCCCGAGAGCTATATGTTTCTGGTAGGGCCACCCCAGCCGGACAGGTCCAGGTGGAGAAGCCAGACGAAATGCAGTCTACGTCCTTCCCTTGACGTTCTACTTGTCCCTTTCCTCCATGCAATCACCCCCGACGTCATATGACCTAGTTGTCGAGTACGTCATTATAATCCAAACGTATTTTCTACACAAATACCCGCCTCTTTGCACGGCTGTTATAAACGTACCCGTGGGCCAGGGTTCGAACCTGGAGCGCAGAAACCAGGGTTATAAGAACCGCGTTTGTCCGAACCTCGGGTTCACTTGCACTGGTCGTGCGTGACAAGTAAATCTCAGTCCAACTCTGATGTATACTTTCTAGATGCCGACGTAAAGCAGCTGGCAAGTGCATTGAGCTGTTAAACAGACAACCAAACTACTGTGAATGCTCTACATTCACCAGGTTTCAACTGGAGAGATGGAAAGTCGGGTGTATTCTTTTATTAGATCTGAGTATCTGCCCGAGCATGGTTCAAATTCGACACACCTATTTCACTATGTATGTAGGCTACTTTGCGTTCTTGTTTTGTTATTTTTGATATTTTATGATGTTCCGTTTTCCGTACACATGGTTCTATTTATTGTCCTCCTTTATAAATCGGTTTTGAAACTGAATAGGATAGATACAAAATAAATGAATACAATCCTCCTTTGTAAATCAGTTTTATAACTGAAAAGGATAGACATTAAATACATAAATACAATCCTCCTTTGTAAATCAGTTTTATAACTGAAAAGGATAGACATTAAATACATAAATACAATCCTCCTTTGTAAATCAGTTTTATAACTGAAAAGGATAGACATTAAATACACAAATACAATCCTCCTTTGTAAATCAGTTTTATAACTGGATAGGATAGACATTAAATAAATAAATGCAATCCTCCTTTGTGAATCAGTTTTATAACTGAATAGGATAGACATTAAATAAATAAATACAATCCTCCTTTGTAAATCAGTTTTATAACTGAATAGAATAGACATTAAATAAATGCAATACTCCTTTGTGAATCAGTTTTATAACTGAATAAGATAGACATTAAATAAATACAATACTCCTTTGTGAATCAGTTTTATAACTGAATAGAATAGACATTTAATAAATGCAATCCTCCTTTGTAAATCAGTTTTATAACTGAATAGAATAGACATTAAATAAATAAATACATTCCTCCTTTGTAAATCAGTTGTATAACTGAATAGGATAGACATTAAATAAATGCAATCCTCCTTTGTAAATCAGTTTTATAACTGAATAGAATAGACATTAAATAAATAAATACATTCCTCCTTTGTAAATCAGTTTTATAACTGAATAGAATAGACATTAAATAAATGCAATCCTCCTTTGTAAATCAGTTTTATAACTGAATAGGATAGACATAAATAAATACAATTCTCCTTTGTAAATCAGTTTTATAACTGAATAGAATAGACATTAAATACATAAATACATTCCTCCTTTGTAAATCAGTTTTATAACTGAAGAGGATAGAGATTAAATAAATACAATCCTCCTTTGTAAATCAGTTTTATACCGAATAGGATAGACATAAATAAATACAATCCTCCTTTGTAAATCAGTTGTATAACTGAATAGAATAGACATTAAATAAATAAATACATTCCTCCTTTGTAAATCAGTTTTATAACTGAATAGAATAGACATTAAATAAATAAATACATTCCTCCTTTGTAAATCAGTTTTATACCGAATAGGATAGACATAAATAAATACAATCCTCCTTTGTAAATCAGTTGTATAACTGAATAGAATAGACATTAAATAAATAAATACATTCCTCCTTTGTAAATCAGTTTTATAACTGAATAGAATAGACATTAAATAAATAAATACATTCCTCCTTTGTAAATCAGTTTTATAACTGAATAGGAGAGACATTAAATACATAAATACAATCCTCCTTTGTAAATCAGTTTTATAACTGAGTAGGATAGACATTAAATACATAAATACAATCCTTCTTTGTAAATCAGTTTTATAACCGAATAGGATAGACATTAAATAAATGCAATCCTCCTTTGTAAATCAGTTTTATAACTGAGTAGGATAGACATTAAATACATAAATACAATCCTCCTTTGTAAACCAGATTTATAACTGAATAGGATAGACATTAAATAAAATCCTCCTTTGTAAATCAGTTTTATAACCGAATAGGATAGACATTAAATAAATACAATCCTCCTTTGTAAATCGGTTTTATAACTGAATACGATAGACATAAAATAAATAAATACAATCCTCCTTTGTAAGTCAGTTTTATAACTGAATAAAGTCGTCGTACAACAACTTCGGTAATGCTTTCGTCATCAATCAATGACGTGTTTACTGTCTCGGCCAACCCGAGAAGGTATCTGAATTAGCCACGGCCGCTGGTTGGCTGCCGCTCACCCATCCATGACGAAAGCATTACCGAAGTTGTTGTACGGCGGCGACTATAGGAGTGGATCGAGTGTAGACGGAGGGGAAATATACCTGCGTGGATGTGTGTGCGCGTGGACTATACCTGCGTGGATGTGTGTGCGCGTGGATTATACCTGCGCGGATGTGTGTGCGCGTGGATTATACCTGCGCGGATGTGTGTGCTCGTGGACTATACCTGCGCGGATGTGTGTGCGCAGGTGACGCTGTCGACCAACACGGCCAACGTGACGTACGACCCTAGCGCGACCAACCCCGAGGAGTTGCGTGAGGCGATCGAAGACATGGGCTTCGACGCGTACCTACCCGGCGGCGCCGGCGCTCGGTCTGCGCCAATCACAGTCAAGATACACGTCGACGGGATGACGTGCAACTCTTGCGTCAACAACATCACGTCCGTGAGTACTGTGGCACTATTGGTCGTACGTGAGGGATACGAGATCGCCATTTTGTTTCCCACTTCAAAAACGGCTTTAATGTTCAAATATACGCGGTCTAAGATAGTAAGATATACCCTGTACGCGGCAGACAGTGTTGGGTAGTAACTTAACTATAACCTAAAGTCACTTCTTAGCTTTGTCTTTAGTAACTTTGTTGTACTAGTTTCTTTTATTTTGTAAGTAACTTGCGAGGAACAACTTTCTGTTTGTCAAGTTCCTTTTTGAAAATATTGGATTTATATAGAATACAGTGGCGTAACTAGGTTAATAAAATTACGCGGGTAAGGCATGATCTGAACTGCTTGACGATGAACTCGTGAACTCGTGACGGCTTACAGGGGTCTGGGGCAGGGCCCCAGCCACCGGAGGTGAAAGTTATCTGAACTGTTTTTTTTTTTTTACAATTTAAGTGCCTAAAATGGGTTTCAAGCAAGAAAAGTCACAACAATTATTAGCTATTTGCCCACCATACTATGGATTCACAGAAGAGTATATTTCATTAAAAGCATGTACACGCCTGTTTGTCTATAGATCGTATACTTGGAGGATTTTTACCTGGGTATGTACCCGGGTTACCGATGCCTAGTTACGGAATAGAATCATTCTTTGTAACGGAAGTTACTATGTAGGCTTTCAAAACACTTGTTCTAAGAAAAAAAAAAACTGTAATGGAAGTGCTTTGAGTTTGAGCCAGCTGCCTACTTGATAATAAATGGGATAAACCATAAAAATTAGACTCCACGTTTAATTTTTTGTTTAGAACTTTGAACGTTTATACCAGGGTCGAGTTGATTGATCTACATCGTTGATTTTTATCACATTTAAATAATTTTTTTGAGTAAAAATCATTGATATTAGGTCAAAAATATGAAAATTAGTATTTTTCAAACACTTATAGACAAGATCCTCCCTCTTGTCAAACACTTCTGTTAAATAATATCGATTAAAATCTGATTTAAATCGAAGATTACAAAAAAATTAGATTTCAATCAAAAAGTTGATTTAAATAAAAAACATCATCCACCCTGATGTAAACTACCATCGTGTTCAAACATTTAAACGACGCTTCCGTCCGTATTGCAGACAATCTCCGACAAGGAGGGCGTGCTCAACATCACCGTGGATCTGGAGAGCAAAGAGGCCGTTGTAAAGATAGACCCGTCTGTCGTCACGCCGACTCAGGTCGCTGACTACATCGAGGACATGGGCTTCGACGCGAGGGTCAAGGACGACAGCGCTCAGACCGTGGTGCTCAACGGAGGTAAGCTGACCCGTTCCGAGCAGACATTCACAATAAATTATGTGACTTTTTGTAGGATTTATACATTTTTCAAAATAAATATATCGTGATGTTTTTAGGTTTTTTGGGGGAAATTTTGGATTGAATTTAAAATGGAAATCTTAAATCAGTATACAACTTCTCTTATATATTTTAAAATAGATTTTTACCTTAATTTTAGCCATATTTTCAAAATAAGTTTTAGTAAGCTACTAACTTGTTTTCACCATGGCGACCATGATTCCCGTTGGATGTTGCCGTGGTGAAAACAAGTTAGTGGCCTACCATATATTTATCAGCGTTTCATAATATCGGGCCTTAGTATTTTTAGTAGTAGTAGTAGTATTCTTTATTAGCAACGGGGCCACTGCCCCACAAGTGCAATAAAATACAATAAAATAAAATAAAAAAACATCAGTCAGTTAGTCAAAGATTCACAGTTAAGTTAATACATGATTATAAATACATTATTAATAATACATAAATAAAACATAATATAAATAGAAAGACAACAAAGAGCATTGGAACCATTTTTGGCCACTAGTAGTTACCAAGACCAATAAATCTGAATCTTAATGGGTCCTAAACATAGATGTATTTGCGTATTTTTATTTTCGTCGTGTTTGTGTTGTATCGAAGCGTGGACGTGACTGTTTCAGTCGCCTCTTCGCCCGGGAAGCGCGACAAGGACAAGGACACGCGTAGGATCGTAATAGAAGCGGGAGACAGCACCGACTCTGACCACCTGGAGAAGTGCTTCCTACACATCAAGGGGATGACGTGCGCTTCGTGTGTGGCCGCCATCGAGAAGCACTGCAGCAAGATATACGGTACGTACTTCGTCGTCATTAATACGGACTGGACATGTTTCTTTAGCGTTGATGGGAAACTGATCTATTTCACGTCCATCCTATTCAGTTACAAAACTGATAGTGATTTACAAAGGAGGACAGTTAGAACTAAGTAAAAGCATTGATATTGTAGTAAGAAAAACAAAATAGCAAAACAAACTGCTGTACTAATGAAAAAATAATAAAATTACAATAAAAATGAATTATGGAGAAAGAAAACAGATTGCTTTGTAAATTTAAATATGAGGAAAAAAAATACATAACATTAAATAAACCGATGTGTTGATAAGAAAATAAGATTATAACATGTAAAAAACAAAAAAGGAACAAAAGGGGTGAAAGAAACGGAAATAGAAAAATGTTAAAGAAAGTATTATAGAAAAGAAAACAAAGAGGGAATTAGATCAGGATAAGAAAAAAAGACCAAAAAATATTCTGTAATAGTAAATAAATATGGGAAAAAAAGAATTTCACCAAAATCTATTAAGAGTTGCCCCATTTTGCTCGATCTCGTTTCACTCGAACTACGCTCGCCACTAATAGTTACGCTGTTGCCCACCAGGTGTGCACGGCATCCTGGTGGCGCTCCTGGCGGCCAAGGCGGAAGTGAAGTACGACCCCAACGCCATCCAGCCCTCGGACATCGTCGCCTCCATCACAGACCTGGGCTTCCCTGCCACGCTGATACAGGAGGCGGGCGAGGGGACCGTGGAGCTCAAGGTAGGGAGCAGTAGACTTAATATGTGATATCCAAACAATGTCCAATTAAAATCACAAAACATTGATATTAATTTAGTAAAAAATAGAAATATTCAAAATGAAAATGAGCCAAAATAACTCTTTATTTATCTAGATGTGAATAGTATTAAAATAAATGTAAATGTGCACTGTTAATGTTAATTAATATTTACTAAATGCTGCAGCCACTAAGAAGATCAGGCAGGACTGGGTAGAGAAAGGTAGAAACAAGCCATGGCAGGAATATACCATGAGTTCAAAAAGGCCCACCAACCATCTTCCACGGCAAATTGAAACGGCCCAGTTCAGGCTAAAAACGCAGCACGATCTTCTAGGGAAGCATCTCCACCGAATAAGGGTGTTTGAGACGAGTACCTGCAAGCTGTGTGGAAATGGGGAGCAGGATAGGAGCCACCTGTTTGTATGTCCAAAACTGGCAGGGGAACGTGACGCAATGCCGAGCGGCATGAAGAGGGTGGAGCAAGAAGCGTGTCTCTACTGGTTGACCAGATCCAGCATGATGGCATAATAGCCAAATGTGGGCATTTGAGAAGAAGAAGAAGAAGACTAAATTTGCACTAGTGGATGTAATTATTCGTTGCAAATAAAGACTTAATAATAATAATAATAATAATAATAATAATAATAATAATAATAATAATAATAATAATAATAATAATAATAATAATAGATACAAAACACCATTCAAACAGTAACCACGGTCATAACATTAAAAACACCAAAGTGCGTAATTTTGGAAAGTGTTTTTTTATGTATGATCGTCGTTACTGTTTGTGTGGTATTTATTATCGGAATGTTCTCCTGGTCTGAAGAGGCTTGGTTACCTCACTATTAATATTATGATTATATATATTAGACCAAAGGGGGGGGGGGGGCTATCAATATCAGCCTATCAAAACAGTTCAGAGGTTTCTTTGCGGAAGCTGTCTGGTTTGCGTTACATTGTAATATGGAAAAAACTTGAAAAACTTGTCTTTCTCCACATTTTAACACGGTTCATCGAAAACAACCTCAGTAGAATAACCGCCGTGTTTGTTGTGTCCAGATCACCGGCATGACGTGCTCGTCTTGCGTCAACAAGATCGAGTCGTCGGTCAAGAAGCTGAAGGGGGTCCAGACGGCCTCGGTGGCGCTGACGACCCAGCGGGGACGCTTCACGTACGACCCCGAGCAGACCGGCCCGAGAGACATCATCGAGATGATCGACAGACTCGGCTTCAAGGCCGAGCTGCTGAGCAACAAGGACAGAGACGCGCGGGGGTACCTCGACCACAGGTGCGATGGTTGATTCATTCACTCATTCATTCATTCATTCATTCATTCATTCATTCATTCATTTATTTTTCATTCATGCATTCATTCATTCAATTATTTATTTATTTATTTATTTATTTATTTATTTATTTATTTATTTATTTATTTATTTATTTATTTATTTATTTACTTATTTATTTATTTATTTATTTATTTATTTATTTATTTATTTATTTATTTATTTATTTATTTATTTATTTATTTATTTATTTATTTATTTATTTATTTATTTATTTATTTGGTTATTTATTTATTATTATTATTTATTTATTTGTTTATTTAGAGGAGGAACCGGAGGAAGTTAACATGAGGGAAGCGTCAGGCATGGCCAGCCGGCTTCGATGTACCTAAGGGCCAGAATATGATGGGATTAATTTCCTATCCCCTACCCGACTTCATTGTTGGACACAGGGAGCAGATATAAAAAAAAAAAAATGATTTATTTATTTATTTACTTATTTATTTATTTATTTTTATTTATTTATTTATTTATTTATTTATTTATTTATTTATTTATTTATTTATTTATTTATTTATTTATTTATTTATTTATTTATTCATTTATTTATTTATTTATTTATTTATTTATTTATTTACTTATTTATTTATTTATTTATTTATTTATTTATTTATTTATTTATTTATTTATTTATTTATTTATTTATTTATTTATTTATTTATTTGGTTATTTATTTATTTATTATTATTATTGATTTATTTGTTTATTTAGAGGAGGAACCGGAGGAACTTAACATGAGGGAAGCGTCAGGCATGGCCAGCCGGCTTCGATGTACCTAAGGGCCAGAATATGATGGGATTAATTTCCTATCCCCTACCCGACTTCATTGTTGGACACAGGGAGCAGATATAAAAAAAAAAAAAATGATTTATTTATTTATTTATTTACTTATTTATTTATTTATTTATTTTTATTTATTTATTTATTTATTTATTTATTTATTTATTTATTTATTTATTTATTTATTTATTTATTTATTTATTTATTTATTTATTTATTTATTTATTTATTTATTTATTACCTAGGCTACCGGGTATTTAATTATTTAATATCTATCCTATTCAGTTATAAAACTGATTTACAAAGGAGGACAGCCAATGTTTACTTTAGTTTTATTAGTATCCAAAAGATCTTTTTTACAAGATTTGTCAATTTGGTTCAATATTCAAATTCTTTGAATACTTCATTACTATTCAGGTTTTGAATTGAAAAATGTTCGAAAAATTCGAATTTTAGACCATCGTTTTCATTCCTTGTTTTGCGTTCCAGGGCCGACATCCGCAAGTGGCGTAACGCGTTCCTGATCTCGCTCATCTTCGGAGTCCCCGCGATGGTCGCGATGACTTACTTCATGGTTGAGATGCACGGAGACCCCCACGCCCACCACAACATGTGTTGCGTGCTGCCCGGGCTCAGCCTGGAGAACCTGTTGCTGTTCATCTTCTCCACACCTGTACAGGTATGTCACCTGCTTATTAGTTATTGATAACGATATCATAAATTTAAAAAACAATAATTATTATTTTGCTTGAATAGCATGTCCTCTCTCTCAGGCCAGGGTTCTATTTTTTCTTTCTTGTGTGTAGTTATCTTACTTTCTTTTCACACTTCGGTTTATTTGTATATTATATTTTTGCTCATATGTAAATGTAAGCATTTTTTCTTTCTCATTTAATTTTGATTGTTATTGTTCTTCTCCAATAGTACAGTATAGTTTGTTTTGGTGTTTTGTTCTCCTTGCTATTTTATGATTTGATTTTATGATTTCCCATTAACATTCGTATACATAGTTCTATTTATTGTCCTCCTTTGTAAATCTGTTTTATAACTAAGTCTCGGTATTATGATCTTTGGATAAGACTACTCACTTGTTTTCACCATGGCAACAACCAATGGGAAGCCTGGTTGTCATGGTGAAAGCAATTCTGTTGTCTACTAGATATTTATCCTAAGTTCATAAGTTCATCGTTTTAAAAAGTATGTTAAGTCACTTTCGTGGTAATATTGTTTTGACATGGCACTTATTTAGTGTCTAGTGTTTTTATCTTTTTTATCTTGTATCTAGTGTTGTTTGTTATTACATATATTGTGATTTTATTTTGTATTATTGTATCACACTTGTGGGGCAATGCCCTGTTGCTGATAAATAAACATGAATGAAGGAATGAATGAATGGATAATACCAGATCCATAAACATTAAAGAAATAAAAAGATAAATACAAATAAAAGTTTCTTAAAATGATTACATTATTTTTAGTATTCTAAATTACCATCCCTCTTTTAATGGTGTTCAGTTCTTCGGCGGGTGGCACTTCTACGTGGCCGCGTACCGCGCCGTGCGCCACGGCACCACCAACATGGACGTGCTGATCACGATGGCGACAACGATATCGTACGTCTACTCCTGCGCGGTGCTGATGGCCGCCATGATAATGATGCAGGACACCAGTCCGCAGACCTTCTTCGACACGCCGCCCATGCTGCTGGCGTTCATATCGCTCGGGCGGTGGATGGAGCACATCGCCAAGGTCGGTCTGTCTGCGGTGGCGACGGCGCCCGGAAACGTTTTTTTTTTTATTCGGGGAAAATTTGTTACGTACATAGAGGGAGATGGAACGAACTATTAAACAGTCGTCAGGTAGCAGAGGCAGATGAGATGATGTTAAGGATTTGGTTGTGTGTGTGGCCTGACTAGTCGGTAACATAGATGTTAGTCCAAGAAATAGAGTAGCATTAATTTTCTCTTAATTTATCATTAATTATTTTAAATATACCATTTTGTAGCATCTATTTTGTTCTTTTCATCAAATCCTTGAATATGAAGAGAGTTTCTTGTACATCTAAAAAAAAAAATTATGTGTAGGCCTAGAATTTAATATCAATTCAACTGTAGCTACTGATAGGGTAGAATGCAATTCTTAACTACTTGCGTTTTCCAATGGCTGCACTGGACCGCACTGAGTGTGTCTTTAACAATTAAAACAACAATGCATATCAATGCAATAGGCGCACCAGTGCGCACTGAGTGCAGCCCGTTGGAAAATGCCTTAAATCTCAATATAATGGGAGCACCGTATTTTTTGGGTATAAAATTAACATTTTGTAGCGTTTTTATGAATACATTTTCACTGATTTAGCATCTAAAACTAAAAATGGTAAAAAAAAAAAAAACATATCTCCGGTTCTACATCTCGTGCTCACCGTTGTGTGATCGCAGGGCAAGACCAGCGAGGCGTTGTCGAAACTGTTATCGCTCAAGGCGACGGAGGCAACGCTCGTGACCGTCGGCGACGGCTTCGAGGTCCTGTCGGAGAAACTGATCAGCGTTGACCTGGTGCAGCGCGGTGACATTCTCAAGGTAAGCTGCTGGCGAGCGATAATTCTATTACAAATTTATTTATAAATGCTAAATAATTTTTATTTTTAGGGAATGAGTGTTTAAAAACGTCAAAGTTATTGCTAATCACCTGACGTCATGGTAATATACACCTTTGTCTATTAATGTTGCAGGTGGTGCCAGGCGCGAAGGTTCCGGTCGACGGCAAAGTGATCTTCGGCAACTCGATGTGCGACGAGAGTCTGATAACCGGAGAGTCTATGCCGGTCCCCAAGAAGAAAAGTAACGCCATCTCTTCACTATTACTATTACTATTATTATCATCATTTAGCATAGCACTTCAAAATCACATCTCCGGAAATATTTGATTTTTTCTTCTTTTTTTTGCTGTTGTGAGATAGGCCAATCAATATTTTTACCCTGCCACTTTATCACTCGGCTGAAGTAAAATGTTTACACTGAAATATAGTGATATTATTCACCATCTAAAATTGTTCCTACCATTGAGCCACATTAAACATCTAAAAATCACATCTAGGAGGCTATTGATTGAAGCTTTTGATTGAAAACATAAGTACCGTATTGGCCCGAATATAACGCGATCTCGAATATAGTGCAACCCCCAGTGTTTAAAACAATATTCATGGAAAAAACTTCTTGGGAATAAAATGATACTAGGCTTAGTGATAACACATTAGAGTTCATACATTTTGTTTAATGCACAATTGAAGTGAACAGTTGATAATTTAGAGTAGGCCTACCTAAATTTTCTTTGGCCTAGGCCTAGGCCTAAATATTTACATGCTTGGAAGTACAAGGTTGCCTAACTTCTAGGCCTAGAGCTTGCAGGGCATGAATCCTCCTAGGGTGTGTCGAGTCACAGTACATGATTTGAATTCCATCCTCATTTCCCACTCTTTTATGAAGTGATTGATCACCGGCCTCCATCTTGAATGCCTGTTCCAAGCAGACTTTCTCTTCCACCCTTAGAAGTTCTACAAGTTAATAAGTGGCCGCGCTAGCGTCACTACACTGGAACTACTTGACCGACTTGCCGGTATGGGAAGTCACTACTTTATCGACCTTAAGGCGGGAATTTGAAACATCGCGAAATGCGTGTGGAAATTCGTAGTCTCCGATTCTAGTGCGAGTGAAGATATAGAATGTATTTTTTTTTTTTTTAAACATCGCGTTATATTTGGGCCAATACAGTAGTTTATTTTCCTGACACCAGAATGCGTCTAGTCTAGGCGTGTGGTCATCTAACGCCGTGTGTGCGCAGGTTCCGTGCTCATCGGTGGCTCCATCAACCAGCACGGCCTCCTCCTGATGGTGACCACGCACACGGGCGAGGCGACCACGCTCGCCCAGATAGTCCGGCTGGTCGAGGAGGCTCAGACGTCCAAGGCGCCGATACAGCAGCTCGCTGACAAGATCGCCGGCTACTTCGTTCCGTTCGTGATCGCCGTGTCGAGCATCACGCTGATCGGCTGGGTCATCAGCGGCTACGTCGACATTCTCAATCTGCCCATCTCGGTGAGACGAACCTTCGCGTTGATAATAATAATGATAATAATAATAATAATAATAATGCCTTTATTTGCAAACAGGATATCAAAATCCCACTAGTGCAAACATAATACATACAATAATACACTCAGGAGACAGGAGTAAGTAATAATAAAACAATTACAATAATAAAAAATAATAAAACAGTTACAATAAAACATAACATTAGACATAAGCAAGTATACCAAAACAACAGCAAGAAAATTACATAATTAAAAGTAAAAAAAAAAAAAAAAAACTTTGGCTACAGCGCCTGGTTGATGCTTTGCCAGCAGTGTCAGTAACATATGCCAATTAGTAGAATTAATTAAATTCAGTCTAAATTCAATTGATGTAATTTAATTATTACAAAACAAAAAAAAAATAAAAATGTAAAGTTTTTCTCGATGCATTTTTATTGTTATTGTTCGTTTTCCAATAGAACAGTAGTTTGTTTTGTTGTTTTGTTATTCTTGCTATTTTAGTATTTTATGATTTTCCTTTAGTATTTTTAGACATACTGTAGTTATATTTATTGTCCTCCTTTGTAAATAAGTTTTATAACTGGATAGGATAGACATTATATATAAGTGGAAGCTGTTTTCTTCCAAAACTCCCATGTTGGGTTTTATTCGGAACCGTTTAAATATGACCACATGTATTCTTACTACATTTCATATGTTAGGATGTAAAATTTAGTTCTGATCTTTAATTTAATTAACTAAATTAATTTCTAAATTTAATATTTAACAGCAAAACCCACTTATTTATTTCTTCATTATTTATTTTATATTACAACACTTTTACATTTTAATGTTAACATTTTTTTTTTTTTAATGTTTCATTTAACTAAATTAAAGTTAACTTAAATATATTTGTTTCAAGAATTTTCTTCAATTTAAAGTCAACTAATGTAGCAAATATCCGATGACTCCTCCCGTGGTGGCGCACGCTAACGTTCCCGTGTGTTCCCAGGACGCCGACAAGATGGGCTTCAACCGCGACGAGATAATCTTCCAGTACGCGTTCCGTTGCGCGCTGAGCGTTCTGGCCATCGCCTGTCCGTGCGCCCTTGGCCTGGCCACGCCCACGGCCGTCATGGTGGGCACGGGGGTGGGGGCCAACAACGGGATCCTCATCAAGGGGGCGGAGCCCCTGGAGAACGCTCACAAGGTAAACAACGTGACGCCAACAATCTGCACTTTATTTAATGAGACTCATGAATTTACATATATATATATATATATATATTAATATTACTTTCATTGTTATTAATCGTCAGTACATTTCTATATAATAGGAGCTAATAAGGTAGATTTTAAGGCTTCTGGTGAAAGCAAGTCATCAGCTCACAGGAACATGCAAGCATATGAAGTTGTAATAAGAATTTAATAGAATTATATACTTATTTTCATAGTGTGATACAGTAGAAACAACATAGCACAATAAGGTTCGAATGCATAGTTCACACTCAAGCCCTCCTGAACTCAGCCCCTCCTCAGCCTCGCCACTAATCACAGAGCCATCCGCATGGCAATGCTGTTCTGTGATTGGTGGTTAGGCGAGGCTGAGGAGTGGCTGAGTTGAGGAAGGCTTGAGTCTGTACTATGCATTCGGACCTAAGACGATACCAGATCCTGTGTAAAAGTTACACCCTAGCGAACGTATGTAAAGCAAGTATGTTCACGTCTCTCTCTCTCTCTCTCCTCAAGGTGAAGTGCGTCGTGTTCGACAAGACCGGAACGATAACTTACGGCGTACCGATGGTATCGCGCATCTCGGTCTTCGTCAACGACAAGTTCTGCTCGCTGGGTAAGCTGCTGGCGATCGTAGGGACGGCCGAGGCGAGCAGCGAACACCCCATCGGCTCAGGTAATAAATAAATAAATCCGTCTTTAGAGTCGACCAACTCGGTCACAAACCCTCGAGACGTAAGAGTCAGTAAACGTCGTCTTTCTCTTCCAGCGATCGTCAAGTTTGTCCGCGACGTCCTCAACTCCGAGACCAACGGAAAGTGCGACAACTTTGAGGCGATACCCGGCTGCGGACTAAAGTGCACGGTTACCAACCTAGAGCCGCTCATGGCGCTGGCTGAGCGGGCGGAGAAGCTGATCAACCTGAACAACCAGTCCAGGTGGGTTGGCGGTCATGTGATTCAACCCTTTATTTGTAATTAATTAATTACTAATGTATTTACTTATTTACTTATTCATTTATTTATTTATTTATTTATTTATTTATTTATTTATTTATTTATTTATTTATTTATTTATTAATTTATTTATTTATTTATTTATTTATTTATTTATTTATTTATTTATTTATTTATTTATTTATTTATTTATTTATTTATTTATTTATTTATTTATTTATTTATTTATTTATTTATTTATTTATTTATTTATTTATTTATTTATTTATTTATTTATTTATTTATTTATTTATTTATTTATTTATTTATTTATTTATTTATTTATTTATTTATTTATGTATATATTTATTTATTTATTAATTTATTTATTTGTGTTATATTTTATTTAATGTATATCCTATTCAGTTATCAAACTGATTTACAAAGGAGGACAATAAATTAAACTGTGTATACATAAGATAAATGAAAAATCATAAAATGGTAAGAATAACAAAATAAACTACTGTCCTGTAGAAATGAGCACTAGAACAATAAAAATTAATTTAGAGATTTAAATTCAAGAAAATCAAACAAGAATGTATCGAAAATGTATACATGACAGAAATAATGAGAAAAAGCAAGGGAATGAAAAACTGAAAAAAAGAAAAAATGTAGGGCCTGGCTACATAAAAATTTGAAATAATGATGAATATAATTGCACGATGGCCTATTTGTTGCTGCCAGGAGCGGAGGGAACCTGAACATCGACGGGGTTGTGATTGACCTGTCGCCCACCGAGCCAACGCCGCAGGAGAAGCAGGTGTTGGCCTTGGAGCAACTGTTGATCATCGAGGCCGGCAACGAGGACACTCACGCAGGCACTTACCAGGTACTGTGTTGCTTTATGACACTCACGCAGGCACTTACCAGGTACTGTGTTGCTTTATGACACTCACGCAGGCACTTACCAGGTACTGTGTTGCTCTATGGCACTCATGCAGGCACTTACCAGGTACTGTGTTGCTTTATGACACTCACGCAGGCACTTACCAGGTACTGTGCTGCTCTATGACACTCACGCAGGCACCTACCAGGTACTGTGTTGCTTTATGACACTCACGTAGGCACTTACCAGGTACTGTGTTGCTCTATGACACTCACGCCGGCACTTACCAGGTACTGTGTTGCTTTATGACACTCACGCCGGCACTTACCAGGTACTGTGTTGCTTTATGACACTCACGCAGGCACTTACCAGGTACTGTGTTGCTTTATGACACTCACGCAGGCACTTACCAGGTACTGTGTTGCTTTATGACACTCACGCAGGCACTTACCAGGTACTGTGTTGCTTTATGACACTCACGCAGGCACTTACCAGGTACTGTGTTGCTTTGTTTCCAAACAACACAAATATACATGTTAGAGTGCAGATATTTTTAGTTTATTTTAAGCTTTACTTCTCACACCCCTTTCCAAACACCTCAACAAAAAAGTTTATTTGTTTAGGGTAAGTAAATTGCTACTTATCATCACAGGCAATTATGCTTAGAGCTCATCACAAAGTGTATACAATGTAATATGCTGTATTGATCTGGAAATAAAACTTACTTACTTACTTTCTTACTAATTATGTGACCACTGCTCAGCAAAACAAATAGGACTGGTTATATATAATATAATATGAACTTGACTGCGCATTGCACGAATGTTGTGCCTTGCACAGGTCCAGTGAACGGTATGTTGTGTTGCGCAGGTCGCCATCGGGAACCGCGAGTGGATGAGGCGCAACTGCGTGGTGGTTCCGGCCGAGGTCGACTCCAAGATGGTGGACGAGGAGGAGCTCGGGAGGACGGCCGTCCTCTGCGCTATCAACGGTGAGTCGGACCGTCCTCGCGACGCGACCAAACACTCATTCCTGTTGGTCGTTTGTAGAAGAATTGATTTCAAGGATGTTGCATTTGTTTTTATTTTTTTATAAAGATTGCATTTAACATACATAATAAATAATAAGTTGGACTAGGAACACAAATTAACATGTTCTAGTGAGGGGAAAGGTACAGAAGGACAACAGCTTACCTTAAAACGTTAAGTAGGTCGCACATAGACACAAGTAGATGAGTAGACAAGTTGCTGATACGTTTCGACCAACTAGTGGTCTTTATCACTCAGCGTGAGTAGAGGTACTCATAATAATATGTACATGCGTTATAGTTAGAGGTGTATGAATTGCATGAATGACCATAATACGTAAACATGTAGGAATCATTTTATTTCACAAAATAAGCTGCAATTGATCAATTTCATACAAGAAAATGTAAAAATTGAAGCGCTGAAATTAGTATGTCGGTTAATACGCCGAATCTCATGTTATTCGTACGTGTTTAATGTCGTCAGGTGTGCTGGTATCTATGATCAGCGTTGCGGACATGGTCAAGCCGGAGGCTCATCTCGCGGTCTACACGCTCAAGCGGATGGGGCTGGAGGTGATATTGCTGACGGGCGACAACAGACAGACTGCGCTGACGATAGCCAGACAGGTGAGTTGGCACGGGTTGTATCTTTCTTGTTCGACGACGTTTTTCAATACCAAACGTTTATAATTACGTGGGGGCTAGGTATTGTCAAGGTCAAAACTTGTTACCCTTGATTAAAATGAATTTAATGTGAATTCCATCGTCTCGATTTGAGCAGATTACAGAATATGTACTGCATACAATACAATACGACTGTATTTTGTTGTAAATCGCAACACAATACAAAGTAGAAAACATAAATGGCAAGGTTCAATTATAAAAATTGTTTTTCCACATAACCAGCGGTATTTTAGAATCTATTTAACACAACAGAAATAAGCACAATGCAGAAAGAACCACAAAACGATAGCATACATACCCTAATAATAATAAAAAAAAAAAATACATTGAATAATTTAATTTAGAAAAGAAATTGTAAAAACAAACAGGTAAAAAATGTATTTTAAATTTTATTTCATTTCAATTTTTAATTTTTAATTTTAATTTAAATTATCTTAAAATTGATGTTAAATTTAAGAGGTCTAGTTTAAAATGTGAAACCTGACCGCCTGGTGTGTTGCAGGTTGGCATATCGCGCGTGTTCGCCGAGGTCCTGCCCTCGCACAAGGTCGCCAAGATCCAGCGCCTCCAGGAGCTCGGTCAGAGGGTCGCGATGGTCGGCGACGGAGTCAACGACTCTCCTGCCCTCGCCCAGTCCGACGTCGGCATCGCCATCGCCTCGGGGACGGACGTGGCCGTGGAGGCGGCAGACGTCGTGCTCATGAGGGTGAGTCTCTCTCTCGCACCTTAGACCAGTAGTATAGGCAGACGTCGTGCTCATGAGGGTGAGTCTCGGTTCGGTCCGCTCTCAGACCCCACGTACACGTTTGAAGACACAGTTTTTGGATTTTGTTTACAGTCAAATGGGACCTTTGATCACATTGATCGCTGTTTAGAAAATTATGTGTTAGATGAAAACATTGAATATAGAATAGAATAGAATAGAATGTTTATCGAATAATTCAGATACGTTACGTACATTGCTTATATTTGGCCACAGTAGGAAAACAATCTCCTGAGGTGTGGCCATTTATAGATAAATTGCAATCTTTTTTGTCTTATTCATTGTGATAATGGTATGAGGCATTTCAAAATTCGTAAGAAAAATTAAAAACGAGAGAATTTTGATATGACCCCAGCAATTTGGTTAATATCTAGTTTCTCTTGTATTTTGAGTTTCACAAATATGAAAAGATGTCTACAATTTTGTAAAAAAAAAAAAAAAAAATCTACTTTTGTGAAAAATATATTTTGATTTTATGTGTAATCCAAAATTTATCAAAAATTGTAAACAAAAAAATATTTATTTTGAAAACCATAAAAATAATAGTTGTTATTGCAAGTGGGTTTATTACTTAATAGCCTATTCTAAAAAAAGAAGTAAGTGGGTTAAAGAACTCATTCATCAATTATATTCTGAATTTTTACTTGCCCAAATCTGAATTAATTTCACCCTTAATAAGTTTATTTATAAAGTCCTTACAAAAAGTCGACGATATTCTAAGCGCGACCCGATCGTTCCAGAACGACCTCCTCGACGTGATCGCCTGCCTGGATCTGTCGCGCAAGGTCGTCCAGCGTATCCGGCTCAACTTCTTCTTCGCGTCCGCCTACAACCTGATCGGGATACCGATCGCCGCCGGAGTGTTCAGCTCCGTCGGGTTTCTACTCCAGCCCTGGATGGCGTCGGCAGCCATGGCCCTCAGCTCCGTCTCCGTTGTGGGTTCGTCCCTGCTGCTCAGGATGTGAGTACACCACCACCTTACACACTTTACTCCAACGTATTCGTTACGAATATCTTCGGGTACCTGGAAACCGTTTCGAAACTGGTTCTATTTCGAACCGATCCACATTTAAATAAATAAATAAATAAAAATAAATTCACATTTAGAGTCTACCCACTCAGTAACTAAACTGATTTGCAGTGGGGGACTTTAATTTAAAGTGACTAAACCAACCCTGTAGGCTTCGAACACCGTCGACGAGTGAGTGATAACCAATCAAAGATCGATATTTCAAATACGAAACATATGAATCGGTGATTGGACAGTGCGAACATCTGCGGACAAGCGCCAGAATAAACAAGGCCGATTCAGAACAACTTTGAATTTATTGAGTGCTTCGTTGCTAGGACAGCTCCAAAGTCACCGTTTACTTACTTACTTCTTTAATGATATTTGAAAACCGGTTCCATTTTTTTACCCAATCATCCAAAAATCCTTGGATAATGAGTCGGTCTGGCGATCCAGCAGTCAATACTTACCTCCAGGCAGCAGAGCTTACGTGTTTCTCAAGGACGCACGGCCGACATTGTTCAAACTTCAAAAGGGAAGTTGATACACTTCCTTGTATTTTTGTGTGGCAAATAATTGATTTTCATGATTCTTGAAAAAAAAAATGAAAAACTGGTTTAAGATTTTTGGACCCGAAGTAATTCCTTGTATTCGTGTGTGTAAATTTTTGTCTTCTCGCACTTGTTGGGTGAAAGAATGATAAGAGTTTCTCGGATTAGCCGTGGCTACATCAACTGGATTATGGAGCGATGGGTGGGGTCTTGAATGTGGGCGGAGTCTTCTAACAAAGTGAACCAACATGGCGCCCGGCCATGAAATAGAGAATGTGCATGAATTGTCTACAGCTCTAGGAAATGTTTTTTATGTACGTAAACACGTTCGGAAACTGTGGACGGACAGAAAGGCGAAACGAAGTATTGCAATAGGAAAGGAGGGAGAAGGATATGTAGTTTCAACACAAACAACAACATAAATAAAGAGACGTTCTTTTGGTCTAAATAAAATGTATTTTCCAACTTTCGTCCTAGAATGCGATGCGAATGACAACGATAATATAAAATTCAAGCTACAATACTTAACCCAACATGTGCCCTTGTGCGGCACAAATACTCATAATTTCAAATAATGTTTTCTCTACGCAGCTCCCGGGGGTCCAAGTTTTTAAACGGATATTCGACGTAGTTGTCATGTTGTGACCTAAGGTTGACTTCCTGTCGTTCTCGACAATAGTATACCAATACAATCGAGCGTCGCTACGTTCAGTGGCATCTAGCTAGAGTGATATGTAAAATCTAGGGGAACGTCTATTGAGTACGTGAAAAGTGTCTACCACTAATTATATTGTATGCGGTTTGCAAATAGACATTTAGAGAGCGTTAAAAAGTGTCGACCACGCAAGACTTTCGGCACGCATAAAAAAAATCAGCATTTGCGTTTCGAGACCAGCTTGTCGTCTCAACTGCGTATCGACGCTTGGACCCCCGGGAAGACGAGAGAGGAGTAAGCGCGCGCGAAGCGTCTAGTCGAGCCCGTTCCTCGTCCGCCGCTTCTTGCGCTTCTCGGCCGACATGAGAAGCTCGATGGCGAACGTCGTCTTGTCGTCCTCGGGCAGGTTTATCTCCTGCTGACAGTTGCCCTGGCTGTCGGTTGGACACCTGTCGGAAGAGACGGGAGATTACCGGTCACATTCACATTGGAGATATTATCGGTAGAAGTAAATCAATAAATCCGTATTTAAGGTCTACCCACTCAGTATCGTAATTGATTTTCATTGGGGGACTTTAATTAAAGGTGACTGAGCCAGCCCTGTAGGCTCCAAACACCATCAACGCCGAGCGATAACCAAACAAAGATCGTTAATTTAAATACAAAATACGGTAACCAGTGGTTGGACAGTGCGAACAACCGCGGACAAATGCCAGAATCAACAAGGCTGATTCAGAACAACTTTGGATTTATTGAGTGCTTTGTTGTTAAAAGAGGGCTCCAAAGTCACCGTTTACTTATTCCCAAGTCTAGAAAAGATGGAATTGATTCCGTATTAGAAGTTAAAAAGCTGCCTGACACAGCAGAGATGCTAACCACTGGACCAATGAGCCATTCAAAAGAATGTAATGGATGGTACAAAATGCAAAATTTAGACAAAATTAAAGCTAAAAATACATATTTCTAAATATTAGCGGTTTACCTGTCTGGCAGCTGGAAGATGATGTTGGTGGGCCTGATGCACTGAGGCCGGTGCGTGATGGGGTGGACATTGAAGGTCTCCTCCGCACTCGCGCACGGACCGCGTGTGCCCAGGCGATAGCACACGCCGTCTGCCGCGTGTGCGGCGTAGCTCACGCTGGCGTTGCGGGCGTTCTGCGTGTGGCAGGGGTCGCGGGTGCAGCGGCCAGTGTTGCCGAAACCTGGAGCAACGCAAGCGCCATTCATTTGATTTATTCGTCTATCCTGTTTAGTTATAAAACTGATTTACAAAGGAGGATAGTAGGCCCGGTATTATGAACTTTGGATAAGTATTCAGTAGGTTTTACTAATTTGTTTTCACCATGGCAAAACCAGTATTTCCATTGGTTGTTTCCATGGTGAAAACAATTTAGTAGCTTACTAAATATTTATCCGAAGTTCATAATACCATTATTTAGTTTTAAAACTGATTTACAAAGGAGGACAATGAATAGAACTATTTACAAATGATAATGGAAAATTATAAATTACTAATAGCAAGAACAACATGTAACTAACTACAGTACTATAGAAAAAATAACAAGAATAATACAAATATAAACGGGGAAATTCAAATTTTAGAAATAAATATTCAATTTTATTAATTATATATGAAAATTGTCAGATAGGCCTACATACAACACCTTATCTGGTAATAAACCTTAACTCTCAACCTAATTTTGTCAAATTTAGCATTTATAGTTTTAACTAAATTCACGGGTCCCTAATGACAACACACGCACGTACCTTTGAGCACAGACGCGGTGAGAATGTTGAGCTTTGCGCACGGACCGCGTCGGTAGAGCGGATAGCAGACGCCGTTGATTGCGTCTGTACTGTTGACCACCTCGGGCTCCCAGCGCGCGTGTGGGGGCTGCTTGTTGCAAGCGCACTCGCCCTCACCGAACGGGTCGCTGCGTAGGACGGTGCCTGTGAGCGATAGACGTTAGTTCACACGCTTCTTTTAATTGCCGTGTTGGTTGGCATCCGTTACAGTTCCTTCTATTTCTACTCTACTATTTGATTGGAGATTGAATTTGATTACAAAAATGGTTCAATTTCAAATTTAAGAAAAGGTTTCCATTCATAAAAGTTAGTTCAAAATTCCACACACATTATTATGGTGGCAAAATATCAAATTTTGTAATTGTTTCAATAATTGTAACAATTACAAACATTGGAATTAGAAATTATTACAATGATTGAATGATTGAATTGACTGCAGCAATAAAATTATTGTTATTGCTGTAGCCAATTCAATCATTTCTAATTAATTAGATGAGCGATAGCGAATCTCTCCATACAACTCGATCGGCGCTTTGTCCGTGTGTGCGCCAAATTTTGTTTATCGCGCACAGGTCAAACGGTTTGACAGATTTGGCTGAAATTTTATGTCAACACTCGTGACCACTAAACTAGATGCTGTTAACATAATCAGCCAAATCTGTCAAGATGCCAAGCTACAAAAAATTAATTAGTGAAAAGAATCGAGTTTTATTGTTTTTGTAATTAAAACTTATGAACAGATTTAAATAATTTTTTATATTTATGTCCACACTAACAAGGTCGAAACCGGATACAAGTTTTGGAATTGTAACTTTATCCGACATTTTGTAAAAAAATATTTAGTTTTCTAATTACGGAAATTCATATTGTTTGATGTATTGAAAAAATCGCTCATCTAGCAACGCGGAGCGTTTTCCTAGTTTACCAAATCCCAGGTAAAATCACTTTTTCAGTACGGTACCTTCAAGAATTCTCTAGATATCAATCAAAACACTGTTTTAGGTAGCAAGTTATACTGCCTATTAGAGCGTGTTGAAAACGTTGGTAACGCACCTGCAAAGGGACACAGCGTCTGCTTCTCGGACAGCTTGCGACACTGTCCGTCGTCGGGCCAATAGACTCGCAGCGTGAGGCTGCAACACGGACAAGTCTTGCAGACGGGACGCAGCGTTCCGTTGGGTCTTATCGCCTCGTCCTTGTCCAGCACGAGCCACTCTGTCTCGTTGGCACACGGGCCCTGCTCTCGGAGCTTGTAGCACTTGCCGTCTCCAGGGTACAGCACCTGTTGAATAGCAATATCAAGTCTATTGGCCTTGATCCGCCCTCACATAGATTACGCGAGCGTCGTATGGAATCCACATCACGCAACTAAAATAAAACAAGTGGAGCGTATCCAAAGCAAGTTTGTGCGTTTCCTTTGTTACAAAAATAAAATAGACTATCACCGTTCCCAGTACTCAGCACTCTGCGACCATTTTCATTTACAAACCTTAGGAAGCCGCCGTAAAACAACAGATGTTACTTTTCTTCACAAAATCATTCACGGCCACATTGACTCAAAATTACTCGAATCTGTTAACTTTCACATCCCCTCCAAGATGCACGAGAAATCCCCCAACGTTTAGCATTCCACGTTGTCGCATCAATCTCTGCAAGTTCTCTCCTATAAACCGACTTCAATCAACTTACAATAGTTTAGTTGCAAAATGTGCCGATTTGGATATTTTACAAATGAAGCTGGATGCGTTCAAATCCGCTCTATCTACACAAATCTAATAGCTAGACTGTTCCTTTCTCTTTCTCTTTTATCTTTCACTCAAATGTATTTAAATTTATGTTTAACTGTTGCCGACATACACTGCTATGCCTGTGTGAATATTATGTAGTGTACGTCTAGCTGTATTTCTTTTCGTTAACTCTCCAGTACTTATATTTGTATTTGTTTGTAATTGCACTTGTCCTTGTATAATTCTATTATATTGCACTTGTGGGTCTTGTGACCTGTTGTCAATAAATAATAAATAAATATAAATAAATTTGATGTAACGTAATTACGTATCAGCTTTGTCCAAATAGATTTACAGATATTGCATTGAGTTCAGAAGCTACACTGAATGGTATAAGGAATGTCATGGTATAAGGAATTCATGCCCAAGTCAGGATCAGAACTAACTGCTATAATCAGCCATGGGCACTACGTCACCAAAGGAGGACTCAACGATTTGTAGGCCTACTACCTACCTACTACATATTATTTATTAATTAATATGAGTTTCATCAAAATCAGGGTTCCAAAGTCAACTGAAGACAAGTTGAATGTCCTAAATACTGATGTATTACAAGAGAAATTTAAAGAGACAGGCCCGGTATTATGAACTTTGGATAAATATTTAGAAGGTTACTAACTTGTTTTCACCATGGCAATAACCAATGGGAACCCTGATTGCCATGGCAAAAACAAATTAGTAGAGCTTACTAAATATTTATATCCAAAGTTCATAATAAAATGAAACAAAATGAAAAGTGAACTCGGTGCGCGTTCGTACGAACCTTGTCCTGGGCGAAGCAGTAGGTCTCGTTGGCCGAGAACGCCGGCACGTGGACCGGCACGTGTTTGGTCGCCGGCTGCGGTCGAGCGACGGTACCCGAAGGCGCGTCACCCTGGATCGAGCCCTCCTCCTCGAACACAATCCCGGAGTCCCACGGGAACGCCGAACCGAACCCGAGCAACAACGCCGCGACCAGTAGCGTACTCGCCGACGACATCCTGCGCGTTAACGTAGAGCGAACCTTTCCCAATGTCCCGACGGAATACGCTCCCAACCTTGAAATGTCGCGAGTGGGTAGGTTGGGCCTGCAACCCACTTTATTGATTGATTGGTGTTACGGAGACTTGTGTCTTGGCAAGTAGGCCTACAACTCAACACTCTAGGTCTATAGTGTCAGACGTGCCTAGACTGGCTAATAATAGTTTATTGGGTCCCTGTTTACCACAGGTAAGTAGGCCTAGTGTGAGAGTGAGATCGACTACTGATGATGATATTGTGTGTTGGTTCAGGTGTGAAGGCCTAGCATAGCCTAGGGCAAGTGCTGTAACCAGAATGCTCTAGACCTAGATACAAACGATGTTTTCTTTCTTTTCGTGTTATGTTAATATTTGTGGTCCTACCGTTCACCTTCGTCCAGGTTATGTAGATAGCTAGACGACACGACGGTATAACCTGTGAGTCATGTGTGACTGTGAGAGACACACAAAGCTCAAAGTACTTCCTGTGTTGTGTGTGTGTAGGCTACGTTATGAAGACGTTACAACGCTGGCCTGGTCAAGGTTGTACTGCAGTACTGATGTGTTGTGAGTGTGTATTCCCCACTCACTCACTCACTCTGTCTGTCGTCATCTCACTGGTGGTCAGCTGGCGCTGGTAGGCTAGTCTTGTCTTCGGATCGCTGCCTGCCTGTTTGCCCGTTGTTTGACCCCGTTGACCTTCTCTCTCTCTCTCTCTCTCTCTCTCTCTCTCTCTCTCGCTCGTCTTGACGAGTGTTCCGCGATCTCAAATGCACTTCGGAATAGATTGGATAATTGAACTGATAAGGCTCTGTGGGGTCAGTCTGTAGTCTGTACATCTGTTTGTGTTCGCGCGTGTTTGCGTGACAAAGTCCCCCCCCCCCTCCTCACGTCACGTCTGACTCATACGTCATTTACGGACACTCCCCCCCATCCCCCCACACAAACACTGTTGCTTTTTCGGTCGCCTGAATTTATATTTAGTACATGTTTTCACCATGGAAACCAGACTTCCCATTGGTTGTTGCCATGGTGAAAAGTTAGTAGCCTACTAAATATTGCATAATACCGGGATTATGAAATATTTAGTAATGCTACTAACATGGAAACCAGACTTCCCATTGGTTGTTGCCATGGTGAAATGTTAGTAGCCTACTAAAAAAAAAGCTACGAGGTACTAAATTGTTTTCACCATGGAAACCAGACTTGCCATTGTTGTTGCCATCCATTTAATTTATTTTTATGTTTTCTTGACATCCCAATCACTAATTTTACCTTTCAAGAATAATAAGTTTCTTTAGATTGTATTTATAGAGCTGTGTGTTGTTTTTTTTTAGCATTAAAACTCATTTAATTAGCTTTAACTTTTGAGCAATTCGCATTTATAAATATAGATCTGTAAAAACGTTCGTTTTAATACAAATGCTAACGGCTTATTTCATTTCATTTCATTTATTGATCTTCCCTTTGATAAGTACATTTTGTATTGTTTGTTTTACAAATAAAGCAATTTTTTGTACAGTACGAAAAGTTACTTTCTTATTGATCTGTGAATGTAGATTTTGAAGTACTTGAAACTTTGACACATCATTATGGCGGGAAAACATGGGAACTGCGTCAAACGGTTGACACTGTTTTGCAGATAGTATTCGTTCGTACGCAAATCGATTATGAGCGACTCTCGAACGTGTAACGACGAAGGAGCTGAGCTTGTTGGGCCGTAGAAAGCTAGGAGAAAGCAGGGCGGTCGGTTAGCGGAGCAATAGAGTCGTCCCGTGCCAATCTCGGATACTTATCTTCTACACTGGACATTAGGGAGACTGATGGATCGATTAACGTATTTTTATTTAGCCGAGATTAAGGCCAGTTAGGGCTTATCTACCATCCAACCTACATAAGATCTACATGGATATGATTGATGGATGATAAATGAAATTATAAAAAATACTATTACTAAAAATTACTAATATTACATTAACTTAAAGCACACAACATTGAAAATAACCAGTGCTTCATTTCAGGGCGGACGCGGGCGGACGCGTCCGACCACTTCTTTCATCGAAAAAATCTTAAATGAAAAGTCAATACGATGTTTTAATAGAATTTAGACTGTAGCATGTGTGTAGTCACTGTACTAATGTGCCGACTGGACTTTTCCCCAACCTCCATGCTACTTGACAAATATGTGCCTGCCTGCTTCATTGACGGGGTGGGGTTGTCAGGAGCTACTTGCGGGAGTAACTGGCGGGAATAACTTGCGGAAATGACTGGCGGGAGTAACTGGCGGGAATAACTGGCGGGAGTAACTGGCGGGAATAACTTGCAAGAGTAACTTGCGGGAGTAACTTTCGGGAATAATTTGCGGGAATAACTTGCGGGAGTAACTTGCGGGGATAACTTGCGGGAGTAACTTGCGGGAGTAACTTGCGGGAGTAACTTGTGGGGGTAACTTGCGGGAATGACTTGCAGGAGTAACTTGCGGGAGTAGCTTGCGGGAGTAACTTGCTAGACTAATTTGCTCAAGTACGGCGGCTGGTTATCAGCATATGACGCCCCTCGACCGCCCCCCCCCCCCCCCAAATGGTTTCATACGTCCCGCTTGCAGCAAGACAGTACCGGCATTGGATTTATTTTAGGTCCCGCGTCCCGCAGTACAATATTGCGGCATCTAATTTACAATATCAGATATATCTGCAGTCAAAAACGTGCTCGGTTATCAACAGCCAAGTAGTTCTCGTCAATGTTCCAATTCTTTTTGCTTGTTTTCTGGTTAAGAAGTAGTGCGTAGTCGTATTTATGTAATTATCTAAAAACAAGTATAATGAATTCATACAATAACGCCGTATTGCAAAGCAACTAGCTTATGTGTGCAGCTGTCAATAGAAGACGTATATTATGCTTGCCATCAAACAACGAGTTTTATCACGATTTTTTTGTATTTTGGTCTTGAGCGACGTAGTCGACAACTAGGTAATATCACGTCGGGAGGTGTTTGGGAGAAAATGGTCAAGTAGGAGGATAGGACGACTTATATTCTAAGGAGTGGACGTGGAGGGAAAGAGAAGGACGCGTGGACTGCCCTTCGTCTGGCTTCTCCACCTTGTACTGTCCGGCTAGGGTGGCCCTACCAGAAGCATACGCTTCCACCGATAGAGGTGGCTCAGCGGTAAGACGCGAGACTCTAATTCGGGAGGTCGCCGGTTCGATTCCGGCCACCGGCAGTCCAGACTTAAGTTTTTTTCCGAGGTTTTCCTCAGTCGTAAAGGCGAATGCTGGGATTGTGTCATACTATCAGCCCTCGGACAATCCTTCCCAACTATCCAAACACCCTAATAACCTAGTTAGTCACCTGAAGAGGGGCACATCAGGTAAAGCTTGTGTGCACCCTAGAACGGGTATTCCTACAAAAATTATTATTATCATACGCTTCCGCCGGTAGAGCTCTCGGGATCACCACAGCACCAAACCTGCCGCAGTCCCTGATGGGCAGGAAAATTCCCAATCAAAGTCTACAAAAATGATTATTTGCGATGATCTTAGATGTTATCGTTAGACTTGAAGTTGTTATGAAGTCAGTTGAGCCGAGTGAAGGGCCGGGATGCGTCATCATGCGCCTGCCGGGTCTCGAACCTGATCTCTCAGCTGTTGACCCCGTTGTTGGGTCGGCTCTGAAGTAGAGCGCGCTCCAAACCAAGTGTACGACATTCTCACGCAGCTGGATGGCTTTCAGCGTGCGCGCGCACGTCACGCAGTCCACCACTAAGGGGGACAACCTTATGAACGACTAGAAGAAAATTAAATTGTTTAACATATTCCGTATAAATAAATTTTTTTTTTTCACAAACATTTACCGAGTTTTATCAAGAAATACCTGGGGAAAAAAAGAGCCCTAAACTTTACATACAGTAAAATAGAACATAATCAAATAATATTTACACGCTGTGAGTGCTTTATTGTTTCTAATAGGAAGATTAATTAAAAATAGTAAAAAAAAACCTGCTGCACAAAAATAAAATCAACTTGACAGTATTGGAAACTCGACTGTTTCGTATATTACGCATAACACAATAGTTGGTTAGAACATTGTACGAAATAGCCCAGTCCAGTAGTATCAGAATAATTTTCTTCTTCTAACAACAGCATCTCACCTCCCTTCCCTCTAACGTCATAGGGGCCGTCCATAAATGATGTCACACAATTTTTGACCAAATTAGACCCCCCCCCCCCCCCTCCCCCTCCATTAGTGGCTAAAACCAGTTTTGGAAATGCGTGAAATTGCGGGATTATTTGAAAAATGTAAAATACTGAAAAAGAATCTGCACTAAAAAATGGCATTAATATATATGCAGTGCATGGATATCACAGAAAGACTGACCCCTCCCCCCCCCCCCCCCAAATAGTGTGACATCATTTACGGACGGCCCCATAACTAAATTTTGTTTTCATACAACTACAAACTAGGGAGAAGCAAACAACCTATTTAGAAGCATTGTTGTCCAAGTGCTTTCTCGAAGATTCCAAAGCACTTGAAGACTGAGATAGCGCATTTTCTCCAACATCCCTTTTAGGAAAATAAACTTCGTTTATTCTTATTGGACGAACTAAACGTTTAGGCTGGCTTATCATTGGCTCGTGGCGTCGTGTGTGAGAGAGTGATGCATGGTCGGCGTGTTGTGTTCACTTGTCGTGTTCTCTTAGCGGAGGTCATAATGGAGGGAGGTCGCTGCGTTTTGCCAATCTAGAGATAAGTGCTTTGGATCACAGTCATTACATCTACCGAGTTGTTTGTTCATTGCTGCAATCATCCTATTCCCGCAGACGATCGGGGAGGGGAGAGATATCTTACTTGAAGGTCACTCACAATGTTTGCACTAGAAATGTCAAACGATATGAAATTCCGTATCGATAATCGCAACAACAACAACAACAAAATTATCGGGATATATCGCGATAATATCGGCGCACAAAAATATCGTCTCGATATTGCATTTTCTATTTTTATCGCGATATATCGCCCAGATATTATGAAATAAGCATTAATAGTACGTATAATCTTTGATAGTACTACTTTTTAACTAACTACTTACTTAAGTACTACTACTACCAAATTCAAATATGAAACCAAGTCGCTGCGATTATCAGGATATCGCACAGAATTTAATATCGTACGATTATCGCGATATGGCTAGCCATATCGCGATAATATCGATATTATCGATATTTATCGATATGCGATTATCGTTGCCATGTTCCTAGTTTGCACTGTGTATCCGCACCGTGCGCTTGGCGGCCATATTGGGTGCCAAAAGGGCGTCACGTCATTGGGTTTGAAGTAGAGGAAACCCAATGGTGATGTTGACGTATTCGATGTGCAACCAATAAGTCGTATTATTTTTTTGGTTCGTTGCTGTTATTATTAAAAATGAATATACAGAGAAATTCTCAACACTCAAAATTTACCTTTTTCGGCGATCTTAAACAGATGTTTTCATTGTCGCCATGACACTTTCTGTGCCGCCCGACGTTCTGGAGGCAGCTACCAACGTAATAGGTTATTGGAGGGGCTAGATTCGCGCACAGCGCGCTACCCCGTTGTATTATTTTTAATGCGAGGGTTGGCAAATGGCGATGAATAATGGCCGACTAATTTAATGACTTTCTTCGTGTCGATTCCTTTCAGGACAGTTTTCCCGATACAATTTAAAGTGGAAATTACCTTTAAGTAAACAAATAATGTAATAATAATAATAATCATAATAATAATTTTTTTTTTTTTTTTTTTTTTTTTTTATTAAATCGTTTCACACATACGTACAATATGAGAAATTGTTTTTATTCCCACTAAACCACATTGTGGTTTGTCAGTGGGACAGTCATATAATTAAAGTGCAGTATGCGGACTGGTCGTGACACACAAAAGATATAATTTATGATATATAGTTTAATATGTAATTTAAATATAATTTATGGTTAAATAGAAATACAAAGAGAGTAGTGAAATACAAGAAATAGCATAAATACAATAAGTGGTTCGTTCAATCATAATTATATATACAAATATAAATTTACCATGACTAATTCTCTAAATAATTCAAATAATATAATCTACATTGCCGTTTAATAGTTGACAATTTGTCTGCGTATAATAGACCTCCTGGCAGTGAATTAAATACTCGTGGTACCACAGACTGCAGACGACGATCGCCGTACTTATTGTGTGACAAAGGCACAATGTAATGTCCCTTTGTCGCTGATCGGGTGATTTTCGAATGTATGTAGGGTCGTTTGTAGGTTGAGTCAAAGAAATGCTTAATTATTAAACGGTAATTATATTGTAAATCAACAGGTAAAATAGAAAAGAAACTGTAGATGAACGGAAAGTCTGGTTGAATGTAATATGTACTGCGGGGGTAAATCAATAAGAGTATACTTTTCTGTAAATTTAATAAGTTATTTAAAATATACCTTGACGCGTTTCCCCAAGACAGAATAGCATACGATATGGTTGCCTCCACCAGAGCAATATAAACGACACGGATCAAACCAAAAGGTAATATTGATTTTAAATTATATAACTGGTATGCACAAGAACGAAGTTTTTTACATAGCATATTAATATGAGACTTCCAAGAAAAATCCTTGTCTACTAAAACTCCTAGGTACTTATGTTCAAGCACCGATTCAATTTGTTTTTGACAATTGCAAATATTACCAGATTTCGATTTTAGTGCCATATTATGAATACAATCTATTGAATGAAACTTTATCTTTATTTCTGTGTTCCTATCTTTATTAAGTGGCATACAAATATGCACGAATTTAGTTTTTGACGAATTGACAACTAAAGATTTATCATGTGTCCAGCATTGTAAGTTACGGAAATCATCATTAATATAGATTGTAGCTGTCGCGAGATCTCTGTGCACTGCAACAATTGCTGAATCGTCAGCAAAGAAAAAAGCTGCACACTTTTTAATTATATTCCCAATTTCATTTACATAAATTATGTAAAAGTGTGGTCCCAGAATAGAACCTTGGGGAACTCCTGATTGAACGTTTTTAATGTTACTAAAAGTTTTCCCTATTTTCACTGTTAATGTTCGGTTGCTTAGATAACTATTGAACCATTTCAAAACGTTGCCTCTAACTCCAATTTTTTCTAATGATTCCAAAAGTTTTACGTGACTTATGGTGTCAAAGGCTTTCGTAAAATCAACAAACATTGCAATAACATGTAAGTTTTCATTAAGCTTTGTATTTATTAAATTTGTGAATTGAAGCAGGAGTTCCTCAGTACTTTTTCCTTTCTGATACCCAAACTGCTTATTATTTATTATTTTAAATTTAGTTAAATAATTTATGAGACGGTCAGCTATATAACGTTCTAAGATTTTCTCTATTACTGATAATATAATTGGACGATAATTTGAAAAGCACATATGGTCATTCTTTTTATAAATTGGCCTTACTATGGCCACTTTCATTTTTTGTGGAACCTTCCCCTCCTTGATTGACAAGTTAATCAAATGCGCAATAACTGGAGAAATCTCACTTTTTATGTTTTTAATGTCCAACACCCTAATTGCATCGAAACCTGGTTGTTTATTAATATCTAAATTATCAATTATTGTCTCTACTGTGCTTACTTCTACTGGAGGCAACCACATTGATTGCACATTAGTTTTTATACTATCTTCTGGCCCGCAAGATAAATAGCAGTCATGCGTTACGTCCTCCACCTCCTGTACGAAAGTGTCAGCGAACTGGTTTGCTATATATTCGTGAGTATGTTTTTTGCCTAAATACTTGTTTATTACTACATCAACGGGATCTTTGGTTTTCCGTCCTGATACTTTGTTTATTATATTCCAGGTTCCTTTTATATCATCTTTACTTTTGTTAATCTCTTCCCTATAATAATTCACCTTAGCTACTTGTATACTTTTATTGACCTTGTTCCTAGATTTTTTGTAATTGTCTCTATATAATCTTTTATTTAGATTTAATGGATTACAGCTCTTCCACTGATTAAATAATTTGTCTCTGTTTTTCATATTTTGGAGTAACGCGGGTGTTAACCATGATTTTGGAGTTTTATTTCTACTACGCACATGTGAAGTATATTGTGACCTTTAGTAACAACTGTCAAATTCGTTACATATTCGATCATAAAGTTCTTCACAGCGGTTTATGTGCAACAAGTTTACCCAATTAACATATTCCAATTCTTTTAATAGTTTATGTTCATTTAAACGTACAGTTATGTTTTCTGTCAACAAATCGTCTCTGTTACTTAAGGTTCCAACGCCAAGTGATGCGAGTGTAAGATAGTGATCTGAAATTTTCGATGTTATTACCGCAGCTTTAACTTTTCCTTTTATTATTCCACGAATATAGATGTGATCAATACAGCTAACTTTTAATTCGTCTCGGACAAATTCTTCTCTTGTCGGAACGTGTATACATTTTAAGTATCCATTTAATGCTAAAACACTTTCATAAGACTGTACATAATAATAATAATAATAATAATAATAATAATAATAATAATAATTAATAAATTACACCTTCCAATTGTGTCAATACTGCATGTCATGCTGTGCTCCAGATTTACCAATGGGGCTTTGCACGCAAAGCTTGACGTAGAATGCGCCACCACCGTCCAAGCCTAAATCCATGACCTGCTGGATGGGTAAATCAGCGCGGACAAGGTCTACTTGACCCATCCAACAGGCTGTGATGGCGGCATTTTGCCAAAGACATTAGAATAGTAGTAGCGCCACCACAGTTCGAGCTCAAGTCCAGAGCCTCCTGGATGGGTAAATCAGCCCTTTTTTCATGGCTAAGTTATGCGGAGATCAAGTAGACCTTGTCTGAGGGCCGGGACGGTGCTGGCGCTGCTAGTGGAAAAAAGTCGCAGTGCAAAGCCCCATTGCATCTCGTTCCGTTGCGATGTTATATCTCGTGTATTGGCAGGTACCGCAAGCCGACGCGTGCCAAGCTTGAGACGCCAGAGTACCGCCAGGCGATGGAAGCTCACAACTCGGCCCTGCAGGAGCTCGACACGATATCGATACACCGAGGCATCGACGACATCGAGAGACCGACCTTCTCGCGCTCCACCAGCTCCACCATTAGCAGGTAGGCCCGCCTCGCTCGCACCCCGGCGATATGTCTTTCTCCTTGGCCACTCTCGTTTCACTCACGGCTATCTCCTTATGGCGGATTTACATAACCGACTAGTGATTAAGGATTAGCGACCAAGAGCGCGTTTATAAAACTGACTAGCCGCAACAGGCTTCTTTCATTGGACGACAGTGGGAATACTGCTCTCCGATTGGCCGTGACTAAGGACTTGACCAAGGAGTTAGATATCTTCAACTTCTTAGTCAAGTCAAGACAAACCTCAATCGGGGAGCAGTATTCTCACTGTCGGCCAATGAGCAAAGCCTGTTGCGACTAGTCAGTTTTATGAACGCGCTCTTAGTCGCTAATCCTTAATCACTAGTCAGTTTTGTAAACCCGCCATTACGAGGGAACAAGTATAAACTATAAATGCTAAATGTGGCTAAATTTGATTTAGAGTAAATTTGTCAAACTTTTGACAGGTTGTGTAGTGTACGTTATCATTATTGTTATTGTTAATTTGTTCTCAAACATGACGTTAATGAGAAATAGGGTTTTTGCTCACTTTCACTAAAAGCAGCTTAATTGTGCTAATTCTTCATAATAATTGGCATCTTCAGGCCCGGTATTATGAACTTCGGATATAAATTTATTGTCTATCTTATTAAGTTATAAAAACTGACATAAAGTAAGCTACTTACTTGTTTTCACCATGGCAACCATGATTTCCATTGGTTGTTGCCATGGTGAAAGCAAGTTAGTAGCCTACTAAATATTTAGCAGTTTCATAATACCAGGCCTTTGTCTAATACATAATTGTATTAAAATACATTTTTAAAGCTTCAAATTTCTTTAAATATGATGCAATGTGGTGTTGTTTCCAGTTAAACAAAATTTAACATGTCAATTTTTTTATTAAAATTACCACTTTACTTATTAGTAGTGCTAATAATGGCAATCTTTCATTTGGTTTAGAGTAAATTTGTCAAACTTTTGATAGGTTGTGTAGTGTACGTTATCATTTTTGTAATTGTTAATTTGTTCTTGAACATGGCATTAATGTTCAAAAAAATCTAATGCTAAATTAATTACTCTTAATGCATCTCCGTGAACGCAAAGTGGATTGAATTGACGTACATGTTTGGTCGTACAGCCTGTGGAAGCTCGTACGTAGCAAGGCAACCGAGACGAGCGTTCAAGCCGGCACCAAGGTGTGATCGCAAGTCCGCGTGTTATCGTAAGTCCGTGTGCCGGTCTCGCTAACGGACTAAACCCGCACGGAATGTCTCGACAGTTTCAGACGAGGTTTTGTGTGCCGTGATGCGACGTGAACCAGTTACTAACAAGGGTGTGAGTGTGGTTCTGTGTGGTAATTGAAAATAATCTAGACAAGTTTAGTTGTTTAGCTGTGTGAATTTCTTGTTTGAATCATGTGCTACTTTCTAGAACGTTGAGAAACACATTGAAGTTATGGTTTTCTCTCCAATATGTTGTGCTAGATGTTCCTTTTGACACTTAATTCAGGAATATTTGCCACTTGTACTAAATTGCCAGCTTGAATAACTAAACATAGGGCAGAACTTGATGTGTAGCAACTTGACTGTCAAATGGTTAACATTCCAGACTTAATACTTACTTTACTCCTTCCATACTCTCTTTACTCCTACCACTCTCTTTACATCTTCCATATGTTTTACTCCTTCCACACTCCCTTCACTCCTTTCATACTTCCTTTACTCCTACCACTCTCTTTACATCTTCCATATGCTTTACTCCTTCCACACTCCCTTCACTCCTTTCATACTTCCTTTACTCCTACCACTCTCTTTATATCTTCCATATGTTTTACTCCTTCCACACTCCCTTCACTCCTTTCATACTTCCTTTACTCCTACCACTCTCTTTACATCTTCCATATGCTTTACTCCTTCCACACTCCCTTCACTCCTTTCATACTTCCTTTACTCCTACCACTCTCTTTACATCTTCCATATGCTTTACTCCTTCCACACTCCCTTCACTCCTTTCATACTTCCTTTACTCCTACCACTCTCTTTATATCTTCCATATGCTTTACTCCTTCCACACTCACTCCTTCCATACTTCCTTTACTCCTACCACTCTCTTTACATCTTCCATATGTTTTACTCCTTCCACACTCCCTTCACTCCTTTCATACTTCCTTTACTCCTACCACTCTCTTTATATCTTCCATATGCTTTACTCCTTCCACACTCACTCCTTCCATACTTCCTTTACTCCTACCACTCTCTTTACATCTTCCATATGTTTTACTCCTTCCACACTCCCTTCACTCCTTTCATACTTCCTTTACTCCTACCACTCTCTTTATATCTTCCATATGTTTTACTCCTTCCACACTCCCTTCACTCCTTTCATACTTCCTTTACTCCTACCACTCTCTTTACATCTTCCATATGCTTTACTCCTTCCACACTCCCTTCACTCCTTTCATACTTCCTTTACTCCTACCACTCTCTTTATATCTTCCATATGCTTTACTCCTTCCACACTCACTCCTTCCATACTTCCTTTACTCCTACCACTCTCTTTACATCTTCCATATGTTTTACTCCTTCCACACTCCCTTCACTCCTTTCATACTTCCTTTACTCCTACCACTCTCTTTATATCTTCCATATGCTTTACTCCTTCCACACTCACTCCTTCCATACTTTCTTTACTCCTACCACTCTCTTTACATCTTCCATATGCTTTACTCCTTCCACACTCCCTTTACTCCTTCCATACTTTCTTTACTACTACCTCTCTCTTTACTCTTTCCATACTGTGATAATAGCTGAAAAAGCTAAATAAAATGACTTGAATTGAATTGACTTCCTTTACTCCTACCACTCTCTTTACATCTTCCATATGTTTTACTCCTTTTACACTCCCTTCACTCCTTTCATACTTCCTTTACTCCTACCACTCTCTTTACATCTTCCATATGCTTTACTCCTTCCATACTCCCTCTACTCCTTCCATACTTTCTTTACTCCTACCTCTCTTTACTCCTTCCACACTCTCTTTACATCTTCCATGTTTTACTCCTTCCACACTCCCTTCACTCCTTTCTTACTTCCTTTACTCCTACCACTCTCTTTACATCTTCCATATGCTTTACTCCTTCCACACTCCCTTCACTCCTTTCATACTTCCTTTACTCCTACCTCTCTCTTTACTCTTTCCATACTTCCTTTACTCCTACCACTCTCTTTACATCTTCCATATGCTTTACTCCTTCCACACTCCCTTCACTCCTTTCATACTTCCTTTACTTCTACCACTCTCTTTACATCTTCCATATGCTTTACTCCTTCCACACTCCCTTTACGCCTTCCATACTTTCTTTACTCCTACCTCTCTCTTTACTCTTTCCATACTTCCTTTACTCCTACCACCCTCGTTACATCTTCCATATGCTTCACTCTTTCCACACTCCTCCCTTTACTCCTTTCATACTTTTTGTACTCCTTCCACACTCCCTTTACCCCTTCCATACTTCCTTTACTCCTACCACTCTCTTTACTCCTTCCACACTCTCTTAACCCTTCCATACTTACTTTTTTTACCCCTGCATTACCAGCCAATTTCAAATGAATGCTCCTTTGCTGATCTGTGTGGTATGTTGTTAACGCATCGTTCGTTTTTGCTTCCTTGTTTAACGAGACTTGATGCCGCAGTCTGTCGGTGTCCACTGTAACGTTACAGTCCGTCAGACGTCGGCGTGTCTAACTGGGTCTTGTCTAACTGGGTCTTGTCTAACTCGGTCTTGTCTCCGCAGGCTGTTCAACCGCAACGCCAAGCCACGCGAGGACGTCCAGGGTCGACTGTTAGAGGACGAAGAGACCGAGGGACTCAACATCGAGTTTGCCGGCATCCAGCGCAAGGACCAGGCGCCCCTGTCTTCGATATAGGCAGCGAGGGCCGTCGAGAAGACCAGGCGCCCCTGTCTTCGATATAGGCTGCGAGGACCATCGAGAGTACTCGAAACGAGGTTTACCTTCGGGCGATACGTCGTTGGCTAAACGGCGATCTTCCTCGACGAACGATCCGCTTCGCGATTGTTGCGACAAAACGACGAAAGACTAATCGGCAGCGATATGTCGCGATAAAGGTGCAACGTTTAATAATTTAATATATTATATTGTTATAATTCTGCCCGTTCTAATTGCGCAACCGTGAAGATATTTTTATGTGTTACTATTACCGCGAGAGGTGTTTTGATGACAAATGTTTTAGATATAGGCCTATGGGTTTCGTTTCGTTTGACGCAACTAAGCGAAATTCCGTTACGAATTATTTCTTATGTACTTGCGACTGTGTTTTAAAGACTTGAATAGCTTTATAAAATGTTTGTGATTTTATTTGTGACAATTACTTATTTCCAAGGATTATTAATTTAAGATTAGATTGTTAAGTTTAGTGTTTTTTTTTTATATTCCCGTTAATCTTTTCCGAGGCATGTTTGACCAAAGTTAAAAGTTGAGAAATGAAAAAGGTGCTATTCTGATTATTATTATTATTATTATCATTACTACTACTATTATAACTGTATTACTACTAAAATTGCCCCAACGTAAGTATCTCATCCTAAGGAAACAGCCGAGCGCAAATTCGCCAACTTAATTTCCTACTTCTCTAATTCCTACCATCTAATTGAATCAGGCCCATTAGGGATAATTTACGGCCTTCGATTGGTTACCTGGAACGGTGGGCGTGACCAATCAGGTTTGTGCACTCTACTAAACAGGATGCGTGAAAGAACGCCCGGAATCTGTTGTGTGCACTAAAGGGGAAGTAGATAAGTAGATAAGGATCTGGGCTCAGTATGCGACTACTTAAGTTGGGGCTAGTATAATGTTAACAACATTTTTACTTCTAAGAAGACCTAAAGATTGAGGACACTGTCCAGTGGCAACGTTCGTAGATTTTAACATTGATATCTATAAAACGTATCTAGCAGTGATTTATTTTTTCAAGATGATATTAATTATTAGCGTTAATTGATTTTTCATTTTAATAGTTTTTCTTTGTAACCATGTATCGTTTTGTATAATATATTTTCAACCAAATATAACTTAAAACCCTGTAAACTGCAAAGAACTTATGGCAGAAACGTTAACATTTTCTTCCAGACAGCTTGTCAAGACTGTTTTTTTTGTCATTGCATTGAATTCATGCATTGAATCAACACTAATGAAGATCTGTAATGTTCCCATTTCAGAATTGTAATGAAAAATATTTTTGAAATAGCTGGAAAATAACACTTTTTTAAACCTCACCAGTCTTCCTTTTCCCACTTTTGATAGGTATTCATATTGCGATTGTCTGCCATTGCCGAAACATATCCTGTGGAGAGAACAGAAGAATATAAACGGTGACTCGGGAGTCACCATAGCATCAAACCACATAGTAAATGGTATAATGTCCATTCCCCACTAAAAATCAGTTTTTGTAACAGAGGGATACGTATTTATTTTATTTATTTAATATAAAAATAGATTCAACCAATTAAACAAACTTAACAGTACGTACAATATTTGGTGCTTGCCTTATTAGACTAGTATTTGGAGCGGACAGGACAAAACACGTTTAAGAGATCACACCAATGGAGTTTTTTTTACCAATGTCTAAAAACTGTATCAGTAGAAAGACTAGCAACGATTATGTATCACAGCCAACACATCGCGCTGCAGAAACGCTCTGCAAACGGCCAGTTTAATCTTGTCGGATGCTGGTGTCATATATAATATGACACAACAGGGGTGGCGATATCAATATACGTGTCTTGAGACAACTTTATGGACTGATGCTTTCGTCAGTTATTGCCCACAAGTCCCTCGTCCATGACGAAAACATCAGTAAAGCTGTTTTGGGACACACGTACCAATAGCTCGTCGATAACTCTGCAACGTTGCATCACCGGAAGTGTCTCTCAATGAACGCCCTCCGTAGGGCTTCATCCTGGGGCGATCGCTCCGCCCGCGGGCGCGGCACGACCTTCCCCTTCCCCCCCTCGTCATCGGGCGCGGTATCGCCCGTCAGCACGGCAACGTTGTGAAGCACAACGCAGGCGCACACGATCGCGCCCACCTTGCTCGGGGCGTAGTTGAGTCCGCGCCCGCCCAGGCAGGTGGTACGCCCGCGCAGCCGGGCGACAGACGTGCGGCCCAGGGCCATCGCCCGCGCGTGGGCGGCGGCGTAACGCGTCTCTGCCTCGCCCGCGGGCGCGTCTCCGGGCGTGAGGACGCCAGGGCGTCGCGCCCCGTCCCCCGCGAGATGACCCGCGAGATCGCCCGACGCGAGCCTCGCCCCGAGCGCGCTGTGGGCGTACACGTGGGCGTCGGGCGTGCCGCCCGGCCAACGGGCGACCACGTCGCAGATCTCTCCGCCCGCCCCGCAAGCCAGCTGGACGTTCAGCGAGTTGTAACGCCCGGCGTTGAGGTACGCCCGGCCCCCGGGGTTCAGTATCGGGACGTGCATGTTGACCAGAACGCCCACCGTATCCGGGAGTCCGGTCTCCCGCAGGATCGCGGCCCGACAGTCTTCGCGGAAGCGAACGAAGTCCGGTAACTGCTCGGCGATGATCCGGGTCACCTGGTGGAGACATCTGCTCACGGTGGACTGGTGGATCTTGCGAACGTCTCCCAGCATCGTCTGCACAACCAGGACACTTCATAAATTAGGGTAAGTCTAGGAAAAATCTTCTGATACATGCATCATTATCATTACTAAGCCTTTATTCACAACAGAAAATACATTCCACCAGTGCGAATATAAGGACTTATCTCAATTCGAATATTTGGCCTGCTTTGCCAACTAAATAAAAACATAAACATTACAAATGTTGTAGGCTACAGTTAACATGTTTGCTTTACTTGGCTCGCTTTAGGGCTGTTATACACATGGTGCATTAAAGAGTCCTGGCTCTGTTTGCATCACAAGCCGGCCTGTGATAATGCGTACATTCAAGTGTAGCCTATCACACTGAGCGAATTCGCACTGAGGCCAAACCGGCTCACGACAACAACAAATTGAGCTGGTAGAAAAGCTACAGGTTATCTACAAAATAACATTACTGATGAGAGAATAAGTTTAACCGTGGCGACTGCACCCGTTTAGGGTAATTGTTTAGTATCACTGATCGCGTTTCGTACTCACTTTTTTTCTGTATTCCTTTGCGATATTGATCATATGCGCAGTACATAATTGTTGTTTCATGATTTATCTGTAAGCTCCAGTGATTTTCAATACAAATAGTCTCTTCTTTCATATTAAATTATCGTTTTGAAGTTGCATCGATTTGACAACACAAACACGTTAAATATGGCAATATGGCGGACGTGCGAGGGCGCAACTGTTCGGAGCACACATAAAGTGTGGTCTACCAACGTAAGTACATGAAAAAACCCTACCTCTTGCGCCCGAAAGTGACTTTGCCCGAGGTTAGGGGGTGGTTTTGGATAGTTTGCCAGAGGTTAGGGGGGGGGGGGGGGGTTGGATGTACGTGCAAACTAGGCCCTTACGATTAAATACCCCTTCTTCAAATTATGCAATTATGCAGATTTGCGCCCGAAAGTGACTTTGCCCGAGGTTAGGGGGTGGTTTTGGATAGTTTGCCATTGGCAGCACTGCACCGGACACAAGCAGGAAACAAGGAAGAAGACGTCAACTTTTCATATAAAAACTTCAAACAATCATTTATTACTCTTAAAAACTAACTACAATATTATAATAAGCATCAAAAGAAAGACAATTAAACATTGTTCAATAAAAATAACACTTTAAACAAGACTTGGGCGTTTTTCATTGGAAAAAGTGAGTAAGAAGCGCGATCAGTGATACTAAACAAATACCCAGTTTAGGCCTTTGCAGACGGTGATTAGAATCCCGTTGCCGACAACTGCGTGGCCCCAGGCCTAGTAGTCTAGGCTAGGCGAGCCGTTGTAAGACTAGTGAGGTTAGGTTGCCCAAATAGGCCAATGTTCATAGTAATCTGGCAGATTGTTTATAAATTTACCTGGAAGCTGCCAGTGGCGTAAATTCTCAACGCACAGACAAACCGTATTAGCGGCGGCAAAGGTAATCCCTGTCTGGTAAACCGCTGTAATCTTTCGGTGATGTGAAGATCCTTCATCATCAACAGAACAGTTTCTTTCTCAAAACGGTAACGTTTCTTGAACTGAACATTCGTGTAATAGTCGATGGGGTCTTCCATATCTCTTAGATACCTTTTTGAAGGTTCTAATATCGAGCTTACCAACGCATCTTCTTCTAATCTTTCTAAATACTCATCGAATTCCCAGAAGTCAAGTGCGTCGGCAGCCATGTTGGTACAAATACAAACACCGCGCCAAAATCTAGCGTTGTGTGAGACGTTCCGTTGCCTGATTGGCCTATGCACGGGCCAATGACGTAACGCGATTCTCTACAGGCCAATCAGCGGAGAACAAATACCCCAATAGAAAGGTTGTGGCAGCGGGCTTCTTGACCGACGTTAGTTTGGAGCTGGGAAAGTTGGCTTGGAGCCAATCTCACACCACACGCCACACGTACGTGTCGTTTGCGGACAGGTTATTTTTTCGACTTTCAATTGTGAGGCGCTTGTGAATTGTAAGTTTTTTCATACAGTACGATTTATAAGGTAATTTTAACCACATGGTTCCTTGTTGTGTTGAGAGTAATGATTCTTGAACGAACATAGGCCTAATATACAAAAACAAAAGTAGGGCCTAGGCCCCCTAGCAATAGCCCTGCCTAGGCCTAGGCCTAGGGCCTAGGCCTATTTTTGGATTTGAAACATTCTAGAACATTCGACTGTTTCAAATCCAAAAATAGGCCTAGGCCTAGACAGGCCCACGGTCAACTAGGCTTATTGCTAGGCCTAGGCCTACTTTTGTTTTTGTATATTATGTTCATTCAAGAATCATTACCCTCAACTCAACACATGGTCCAAGATCCATTTCTATCTGTAGGAGACTCTATGGCTTAGGATAATCCAGACTCCAGGCCTAGTTATAACTGCACATTAAAACGCTAATGGCCTTGATCAGCATTAGGCCCTAGGTTGGCATTCCACCCACGCCTTCTGTCCAGCACAATCTGGATGCCCCTCTTAAAGATTTAAGGTGCATTCACAATCTTTACTAGTACTAAGGTTTAATGATTAAGACTAAGCCACAGGCTTCTTTCATTGGCTGGGAGGGAGAATACTGTGCTCTGATTGGCTGTGACTAAGGTTTGTCTTGGTCTTAATCATTAAACCATAGTACTAGTAAAGATTGTGAACTAGCCTTTATAGTATTTGTGATATAAACCCAGCTATTAAATCTGTATTAGAAGAAGCTGACTGTTTACAGCCCTTTACTAAACTCCCATCAGGAAATTCCTAGGCTTAGGGTAGGGCCTAGGCCCATATCCCTCGTACTCCCAACATTAACATCTCTAGTTTTGATGTCGCGCTAAAACGTAGGATGTGTGTTTCCACAGGACGTGATCATTGGGTTTGTAATGTAGAACCCAACGACGTGATGTGTGGATTGGATGCTCGGAGCTTGGTTGCAACCTGGCGGGAGCTTGGGACTTCCGGGCAAGTACACACCACAACATCGTTGCCAGGTCATCTCGAGACTTGCGGGCGAGTACAGACCATGACACCGTTGCCACGTCATCCCGACACCAACCTGCGAAAGGTATTTGACACATTGCCACCGCTCTAGAAGACTCGTTCAAACAAGCGGCTTGTGAGTGTGCGTGTGGCTAGGCTCAGCGGAAACAAACTGAAATTCAATTGTCGTAGGGAGAAAGGGGCTCATTGGTGCAATTCAAAAGATTTACATTTTATATGTACTTAGGCCTAAGCATTTTATTTACCCCCTTAGAATCATCATCATCATCTGTTGCCACGTCCAACTCTGCGTTGGGTCGGCATTGAAGATAAGCCTTTCCATCTTCTTCTATCCTTCTACCACTCTTCCCCCTCAACTACATTCCAGTCCCCTCCTCGCATTTCCACATCCTTCCTCACTTTGTCGTGCCATCTTTGTCGTGGTCTTCCTCTTGTTCTTCTACAATGGAATCTCCAGTTCTAGCATTCTCGTCGGCAATCTTTCTCTTTCCATCCTCTTGACATGTCCCAACCATTTCAGTCTTCTCTCTCCAATACGCTCCAATAAATTCCTTACGCCTACGTAGTTGGTTTCTTATGTTGTCATTCCTTGTCCTGTCCCATCTAGTCTTCCCCACAATACTTCTCAAAAACTTCGTGTCTGCAGCTTGTACCAGGCTCTCTTCTGGTGTTGTCATTGTCCAGGTTTCCGCTGCGTTGTTAGTATTGGGACGAAGTAGGTTTGATATATGGCCAGCTTACACTTCTTTGGCACCTCTCTGTTCCATACTAGATCTCTAATGGACCCCTTAGAATACCATTAACAAATTAAAAAATTGCCTAAAATACTAGGCAGGCTATTAAAGTCGTTCCATTGATCAAACTACGAGTTTCAAGGAATGATTTTAATATTTGTTTAAAATCACAAAAAACTATTTCTTTTACAATTATGATGTTAAATTACTATAAAATGTAAAATATATTCAGTAATAAAGTAACAATACTATTTTAATATCCAGTATTTACACAAAAATGCAGTTATTTATAATGGCATGATTCTAGTCACTAGTTTGACTGCAGAATAGCCAATCCCTAAAAACGAAATTAGTTCATCAAAACTCCAAATAGTAATCAACTTTTTATCTCGCTTTTGGCTTTAATTACACCACAAAACAGTCACAAATTATAGACTTATATAAAGGTCTTAATTGATTTACAAAGCCATGGAAACAAAACCCTCGTTTTTAATATTCGTGGACAAAGTATTGTTGCCAACCTATAATATACTTGGCAACGCTGCAAAGATATTGTTATTGTCAGATGGTGAAAATCTCTCTATGGTGAAAATGGCGACGAAAAAATACGGAATACGAAGCGGAGGACGTTTTATTACGATAAAAGAAAAAAAACAGGAGATCGAAAGTAGGCCTATCCCTAGGGCTTGGCATATTTTCTTTCATATTATACAGATGCCTCCTGGCATACTATACTTAGCATATCTACATTGGGGAAAATGTTTGCGTTTACGGACGTACAATACACCAATTTCATTTCGGATCATTGTAGGCAATATAGGTCTAGGCCTAAGTCTAAATAAAGGTGGCCTAGGCTAGGCCTCACGTACCGTATTCAGATATATTCCCGTTTCTAACTGTGCCTTCAATCTGATTTGAGTGCATTATTTTTATGACGCAAAATATTAATTGGAAATAAGCGACAGTAAATGTAAATACGTAACAAAAAGTCCAGTTACCGCATCGTGGAAAGGTGACAGCCAGCTGCCAGCTCATTGTTTTGACGCGAGGCGGAGGCGGGCTCAAAGCGAAATGACGTCATCACGCACGCAGTGTTGCCATAGTTCCACGGCTTGCCCGATTTCCCATCAAATGTTCTTGTCGTGAAGCCAATATTGACCGAAAACGAGTCGGTAGATTGTGTTCATATATACATATTTAGAATTGTCGTTCAATTATCTTCAAATTAAGTATAAAATAAACAAAATTACATATGGTTTGTATATACTTAGCCGATGCTTTATATTCGAAAGTGTATGATTTTTGACAGTTTCAATAGTGTTGTTGTTGTTGTTGTTTTCTTATGCCCGCATCTCACTTCACGGAGTCATCATGCGTCTAGCAGCCCAGTAGAGAAACACCTCCTTTTCAAATCTATCCATGCCCTTTGGCATCTCGTCAATCACTTCTTTAAGTTTAGTGCATTTCAAATCTTTATATTAAAAAAAGTAGTCGGTAAAACTACTTTATTTTTCGCCAATATAAAGTGAAGAGGAGGAGCCGGAGGAAGTTAACATGAGGGAAGCGTCAGGCATGGCCAGCCGGCTTCGATGTACCTAAGGGCCAGAATATGATGGGATTAATTTCCTATCCCCTACCCGACCTCATTGTTGGACACAGGGAGCAGATACCTATAAAAAAAAAAATTAAACATGATATTTTAATGTATATTCAACATGATTTGTAGCACAATGACAAATAGTAGGTTATACAGTGGATCGACTTTAACTTACTTGCCTACCATTTGTTTGGGGTACCTCAACCTTCCCAACTTGTGTAATGCAGTTTTGCCAGCGGATCGCATGGTAGGCCTATTCAGGTTTAGGCTACAAACTTCTCTAGCCTATATCCTATAAATCTCAACGATTTTTTTTTTTTATTGTTAATGAGTATGAGTTGATTCTTGGGAGCTTTAGGCTTACGTTAGGTATGTGTGAAATATTTTGAAACGCAGTGGCAAGTGCATTGCATTCATTTGCTCACATTGCCACGTGGTCACCCTATCCCTACCACCCCTTGTATGGGTTCAAATACTTTCCCCCCTAAGTACTGTCACTTTACCCCCCCCCCCCCCCCCCCCCTTAAAAGAGGACTCACATCCTTGAGGGAACATCGTGTCTATTTGTGGGTGGCCAAAGTGAGCCAGATCTAGGGTGCCCGGCTCATCTATAGTAAGCTACTTCGGTAGCCGAATGGTCAGCCCTAGCTCTGGGCTGGGTTCCCTGATCTGCCTCTTCAACCCCCCCCCCCCCCTCCCCCCCGCTTGTGCTTTTGTCCTCCATGATGTGCACAAGCTGGGTACCCTGACCCTCCTCTTACCCCCCTCTGAGCTCTTGTCCATGATGTGCACATGCTGGGTACCCTGACCCTCCTCTTACCCCCCCCCCCCCCCCCCCCGTGCTCTTGTCCATGATGTGCACAAGCTGGGTACCCTGACCCTCCTCTTACCCCCCCCCCCCCGTGCTCTTGTCCATGATGTGCACATGCTGGGTACCCTGACCCTCCTCTTACCCCCCCCCCCGTGCTCTAGTCCATGATGTGCACAAGCTGGGTACCCTGACCCTCCTCTTACCACCCCCCCCCCCCCCCCCCCCCGCCCGTGCTCTTGTCCATGATGTGTACCAATGCATGCTGGGCTGGTGCAGCAACTAAATCCCCTTCTACTTCCTGATATGAAGCACTAATTTATTATTATTATTAATTGTCTATTCTTTTCATCACAAAAAAAAAAAGTTTTGACAAGAAACAGCCTCGACGCTAGCAAACATTATGCTAAAACACCTAAAATCCTAAGAAATCTTGTGCCGCAAAGAGCCTTCTAAACACTAAAGGTCCAGAGATGGCTTGAATTGGTTAGTCTTGGTTCGGTTGTGGCTTGTTACTGTTTAGTTTACCGGTACTTGTCTTTGATGTACGGCGGAAATGGATGCCGTGCAACAGTGGCGCAGATTTTGCTGATCGTGTGGTGGTTGAATCTTACGACTAGTAGCTGTGTTGTTCGTGGGCGTAATCTCCGCCCTTTAGAGATATCGGTTTCTGTTATCGATTTGTTTTGATTGAACAGAGACGGCACCGAGCGGCTCGTGTTGAGCCCATTCAACGCACTCGATTGTTTCGTCTACTATTTGGCGCGTAACGTCTCTCCCGTTGACGATGCTAGTGTAACGTACGGTGGTTGCGTTCGGCAGTGTTTCTTTTGCTGTTAACCTAAATTGGTACACATTGTCCACCATCTCGGTATTGCCTATCTTATTGAGTAAGTTTGTACCACAAGGGAAGAACGCTTTCGATACCACTTTGGTCGTGAATACGGTCGTGTAGGGAATTTTGAAGTTGGTAAGGCTGGATACCTGAATGAACTTCTTTAACCAAGTTAATATTCTTTAATAGATATTACATTAATAATGTATCTTTATTTAGCTTTCGCTATTTGTCCGACATAAGTAATATACATCCATACGTGCTTACAGTGTTACAATCAAGGAAGTGAATACAATACAATCATGATATAGGCCTAAATACATTACTGTAGGCCTATTCTTTTACAAAGCGTCTTACAAAATCAACCATCTCATTTTTAGTTGTTTTTTTAACACTCTTCCTTTTCACAGCCTCAATAAAATTATCATTCAGGTTAAAACTACTGTAAAAAATTGATTTCTGGGTTGCTCTTTTCCCCACTCTTAAAATATTTATCTGACTAGCGCCTCTTGTCTCATAGTTATGAACCTCATTTAACCTCATTTAAAATTGATTTAATATAATAGGCCTTATCTCTATCATTTCTTGTGTGCCCCAGAGTGGCTGCTAGTCATTGGAGGTGACGAAAAGAGCCCCTATCCCCCCCCCCCCCTGCCCCCCCCCCCCCCCCCCACTGATGATTTCTCCTCCCACTTGGCCCTGCCCTCCCTTGCTGGACTCACCTTGTGAAGACCCCCGCGATGTACAATGGATCCCATTGGGACATGCAGCGGTTTTTCATCTTCATATTTCACCCGCTCATCGTCTCGATTCATTAGCCAAAGTTGCAAAAATGTGGGACTTGAAGCCCAAATATCATCATCGTCTTGATAAAACACCAGAAAAATGAACATTTTGGTTAGCCTAACCCTGTTATAATTTTGAATTAGGACCACTCCACATTTTGATGCTTTTCATTCGTAATTTCACCTTTGCGATTTTCCATGTAGAAGATTGTACTAGTTGTTTAGGTACTATGTATGATTTCTTCTTTGAATAGCCATATGTAGACACGATGTTTTGTCACAGCCAGTTGGAATGTATTGACGGCATATCAGGTAGGCTTACCTGACAACGAAGTACAGACGATTGCTAGGCACGAAAACTGGACGTTTCTTTGCCGCTAAATACAGATAATTGAGGCATGTCACGGACCAACTGCTGAAGGTGTCATGTAATATACGACTAGATTACTTACGTACGCGTGTTGGTATACTGAAGTAATACCTTCCTTAGAAATAAAGAATTCAAATTGTATTAAACTTTCACTTAATTATTATAATTGTCATGAACTTGAACAATTGTACAATGTCACTGACTGAAAATAAGAAAAACAAACAATCATCTGCCAAAGAGTGCACAGAAAACCAAAACGTTTCAGCCGATATTCTGGCTCAACGTAGGCCCGGTCTCCCTCTGCCGCTAACTATGCGACTGTTGCACCAGCCTCCTCTTTGTGAGCTCGAGATGCTTCATACCTAGCGCTATACTTGGCTGCCTCTAGGCTGACCTTGGCTCCCTCTGCCGCTAACTGTTGCACCCGCCTCCTCTATGTGAGGTCGAGATGCTTGACTTGGCTGCCTCTAGACTGACCTTGGCTCCCTCTGCCGCTAACTGTTGCACCAGCCTCCTCTATGTGAGGTGGAGATGCTTCATACTTAGCGCTATACTTGGCTGCCTCTAGGCTGACCTTGGCTCCCTCTGCCGCTAACTGTTGCACCAGCCTCTTTGTGAGCTCGAGATGCTTCATACTTAGCACTTGACTTGGCTGCCTCTAGACTGACCTTGGCTCCCTCTGCCGCTAACTGTTGCACCAGCCTCCTCTTTGTGAGCTCGAGATGCTTCATACTTAGCGCTTGACTTGGCTGCCTCTAGGCTGACCTTGGCTTCCTCTGCCGCTAACTGTTGCACCAACCTCCTCTATGTGAGGTGGAGATGCTTCATACTTAGCGCTATACTTGGCTGCCTCTAGGATGACCTTGGCTCCCTCTGCTTGTACATTAGCTAGCGTAGCTTTAATCTCCTCTTCAACCTTGGCACTAGACTTAGCTGCCTCTAGGGTCACCTAGGCTTGTTCCCCTGCTAGCGTTGCTATGGTAGCATTAGACGTCGCTTCTGCCTTGGTCAGATGGGTTGAGTTGGCCTGGGACAGAGACCCCCGACTAAGATCCAGCAGTGGACCTTCCTCGCCCTCCACGTCCCGCCACGTGAACTGACACCCAGTGAGGGGTACTCCAGCAGAGTAGGTGTAGGTGACAGTGTGGAGGTCTTTTGATACTCGCACATATTTGAAGGTCATAGTGAGGCTTTAGGCTGTAACCCTTGAGACACAGAACAGACACAGTTATGTCGCGTTGCAATTGCTAACGTTGCATTAGACGTCGCTTCTGCCTTGGCCTCGTCTAGGGTGACCCGGGCTTGTTGCTCTGCTAGCGTTGCTAACGTAGCATTAGACGTCGCTTCTGCCTTGGCCATGTCTAGGGTGTTGCCCTAGTGTTGCCATAGTTCCACGGCTTGCCCGATTTCCCATCAAATGTTCTTGTCGTGAAGCCAATATTGACCGAAAACGAGTCGGTAGATTGTGTTCATATATACATATTTAGAATTGTCGTTCAATTATTTTCAAAGTAAGTATAAAATAAACAAAATGACATATGGTTTGTATATACTTAGCCGATGCTTTATATTCGAAAGTGTATGATTTTTGACAGTTTCAATAGTAGGGAATAGGAAAATCGACCCATTTCAAATCTTTATATTAAAAAAAGTAGTCGGTAAAACTACTTTATTTTTCGCTAATATAAAGTGAAGAGGAGGAGCTGGAGGAAGTTAACATGAGGGAAGCGTCAGGCATGGCCAGCCGGCTTCGATGTACCTAAGGGCCAGAATATGATGGGATTAATTTCCCATCCCCTACCCGACCTCATTGTTGGACACAGGGAGCAGATACCTATAAAAAAAAAATTAAACATGATATTTTAATGTATATTCAACATGATTTGTAGCACAATGACAAATAGTAGGTTATACAGTGGATCGACTTTAACTTACTTGCCTACCATTTGTTTGGGGTACCTTAACCTTCCCAACTTGTGTAATGGAGTTTTGCCAGCGGATCGCATGGTAGGCCTATTCAGGTTTAGGCTACAAACTTCTCTAGGCTATATCCTATAAATCTCAACGAATTTTTTTTTTTTATTGTAGTTAATGAGTATGAGTTGATTCTTGGGAGCTTTAGGCTTACGTTAGGTATGTGTGAAATATTTTGAAACGCAGTGGCAAGTGCATTGCATTCATTTGCTCACATTGCCACGTGGTCACCCTATCCCTACCACCCCTAGTATTGGTTCAAATACTTTCCCCCCTAAGTACTGTCACTTTACCCCCCCCCCCCCCCCTTAAAAGAGGACTCACATCCTTGAGGGAACATCGTGTCTATTTGTGGGTGGCCAAAGTGAGGCAGATCTAGGGTGCCCGGCTCATCTATAGTAAGCTACTTCGGTAGCCGAATGGTCAGCCCTAGCTCTGGGCTGGGTTCCCTGATCTGCCTCTTCAGCCCCCCCCCCCCCCCCCGCTTGTGCTTTTGTCCTCCATGATGCACACAAGCTGGGTACCCCGACCCTCCTCTTACCCCCCCCCCCCCCCCCCCCCTCCTGTGCTCTTGTCAATGATGTGCACAAGCTGGGTACCCTGACCCTCCTCATACCCCCCCCCCCCCCTCCATGATGTGCACAAGCTGGGTACCCTGACCCTCCTCTTCCCCCCCCCTCCCCTGTGCTCTTGTCCTCCATGATGTGCACAAGCTGGGTACCCTGACCCTCCTCTTACCCCCTCCCCCCCCTCCATGATGCACACATGCTGGGTACCCTGACCCTCCTCTTACCCCCCCCCCCCTCCATGATGCACACATGCTGGGTACCCTGACCCTCCTCTTACCCCCCCCCCCCCCCCCCCCTCCATGATGCACACAAGCTGGGTACCCTGACCCTCCTCTTACCCCCCCCCCCCCTCCATGATGCTCACATGCTGGGTACCCTGACCCTCCTCTTACCCCCCCCCCCCCCTCCATGATGCGCACATGCTGGGTTCCCTGACCCTCCTCCTACCCCCCCCCTCCATGATGTGCACAAGCTGGGTACCCTGACCCTCCTCATACCCCCCCCCCCCCCCTCCATGATGCGCACATGCTGGGTACCCTGACCCTCCTCTTACCCCCCCCCCCCCTCCATGATGTGCACATGCTGGGTACCCTGACCAGCCTCTTACCCCCCCCCCCCCCCCCTCCATGATGCGCACAAGCTTGGTACCCTGACCCTCCTCTTACCCCCCCCCCCCCTGTGCTCTTGTCCATGATGTACACCAATGCATTGTGGGCTGGTGCAGCAACTAAATCCCCTTCTACTTCCTGATTTGAAGCACTAATTAGCAGGTCCAGAGTTGGCTTGCTTTTGGTTAGTCTTGGTTTGGTTGTGACTTGTTACGGTTTAGTTTACCGGTACTCGTCTTTGATGTACGGCGGGAATGGATGCCGTGCAACAGTGGCGCAGATTTCGCTGATCATGTGGTGGTTGAATCTTACGACTAGTGTCTGTGTTGTTCGGGGGTATAATCTCCCCCCTTTAGAGGTGTCGGTTTCTGTTATCTAATTGTTTGACTGAACGGAGACGGCACCGAGCGGCTCGTGTTAAGGCCATTCGACCCACTCGATTGTCTCGTCAACTATTTGGCGCGTGATGTCTCTCCCGTGGATGATGCTAGTGTAACGTACGGTGGTTGCGTTAAGGGGGCGTGAACCTGGTTCCATCGATTTTGACAACATTTAAGTAATGTATCCATAGCTTCTGAATTAAACAACATAATTCAACAGTGTTTGGCACACATGAGCAACAATAAAATATGGTGATAACAATGCAAAAAAAGTATGATAAAAAGCATTGTTGACTAAAATAGGCCTACATTGTTGCCAACTTTCACTGTTAAGTTGACACATTTCTAAACATAGGTACCTTTGTTGAGGAAACTACTGGAGATATCATCCCAGTTATTTTTACTTACATTATGAACATACTAATGAACTAATTGGTGGAACAAAAAAATTTTTTTTTGCTTCCTTTATGTATTAGAAATTTATGAACTAGTTATTTAGTTTTGATCAAAATTTTCAGGCTAATTAATTCATAACTTTTAATAGGTCAATGATATCAATATTCTGTTCCACCAATAACTCTATTATAATGTGTTCTTCATTCTCTGAAAATTTGAAGTGAATCCATCAAGTAGTTACCTCAGAAATGGTACCTAAGCAGCTAAAAATGTAAGTAGCGGGAAATTATTATTAAACATTTCCTTGCAATTCTGATTGAAATAATTAGGTAGGCCTACATTCATTAAATTAATTAATTTTGTGCATTACCTAATGTCCTCCAGCAACATAGTCAGTTTCTTTTTCTGCATCAGTCTGGGCCCTGGCACGTGCCCTTTTCTTGACTCTTGCCTCCTTGGTACTAGAAGCCGCCCGGATATCTGCCTGCGATACTCGCAGTACATCTAACGCCCGCAGTCCCATCTCACACCAAGCACCGGCGTTGAGTCCTAGCTTCTCTAGCACTAGCTTCTTGCTTATGTTGCCATCATTAAAGTGGGCTACTGCATCATACGTTGAAGTCTCGACGGTGTCTTTGCCCGCAAACTTTACTTTTGGGCATCGGTCCCATATTAGACTATTGAACGATTCGTTCGTATTTTGGGTCTTGCCATGTAGACATTTCTTTAACAGCTCCGGGCTAGCAAGATCCTGGTATGTGGGTTTGATGGCTTCAATAACTGCCTGTGGAAGACTGTTTTTATGGTTGTAAGTTGTTCCATCAACCAAGGATTTATTGTATTTGCACCAACTGTCAGCTCCTGTAGGACACATTCCGTGCTGTGGGTTTGAGTCTGATGAAGCCTTGTGGAAGAAGGTTGCCCACACTGCTTTTTTCATAGCCTCGAGATTATCAGTATTACTACGGATAGCTGCTCCGTAGTAATATTGTAACGAATCGATATGTTTGTCTGTTAGACGGCCTTTTCCCGAGAGCAACTTGTTGTCGCTGAGACGTTTGCCTTTCAACGTTTGTCGCAGCTTGCGTAGCCGAGTCCCCATACGCTTTTGTACATGGCCTATACATTCAAGTTTCTCCATTAGAACACCGTCTCCATATGGCTTTGCTTCCACGCAGGCCTTGAAAGCACGACTGTCGCCATCGCTGATATACCTGGTGTATCGCAGACCATTCGTTTCTTCCGAACGCTTGAAAATATTGACAGCACCGGCAACTTCCATGCCGCCCGATGTACCGGTATAGTTAATCTTGCAACTTGGTTTGTGCTCTGTCTCCCACTCTAGAAACGCTATTGACTTCTTGTCCATACTTGAATGTACAGAACTTTGGCAATGCTTGGAACTTATTTCCGTGTCTAAAATTTTACCCGTATTGACGGCGATCACGGTTGTTACACCAAAGTGAGACGAGTGGCCGCGACACATCCACGAACCGTCTCCTGTGATCGTGGTTTTGTTGTTCCCCTGCTAGCGTTGCTACGGTAGCATTAGACGTCGCTTCAGCCTTGGCCACGTCTACGGTGACCTAGGCTTGTTGCTCTGCTGGCGTTGCATTAGACGTCGCTTCAGCCTTGGCCACGTCTACGGTGACCTGGGCTTGTTGCTCTGCTGGCGTTGCATTAGACGTCGCTTCAGCCTTGGCCACGTCTACGGTGACCTGGGCTTGTTGCTCTGCTGGCGTTGCATTAGACGTCGCTTCAGCCTTGGCCACGTCTAGGGTGACCCGGGCTTGTTCCTCTGCTAGCGTTGCTAACGTAGCATTAGACGTCGCTTCTGCCTTGGTCAGATGGGTTGAGTTGGCCTGGGACAGAGACCCCCGACTAAGATCCAGCAGTGGACCTTCCTTGCCCTCCACGTCCCGCCACGTGAACTGACACCCAGTGAGGGGTACGCAAGCAGAGCAGGTGTAGGTGACAGTGTGGAGGGCTTTTGATACTCACACGTAGTCGAAGGTCATAGTGAGGCTTTAGGCTGTAACCCTTGAGACACAGAACAGACACAGTTATGTCGCGTTGCAACAACTGACTCCCGGTCAGGGCTACGCCAGCAGATCAAGTGTAGATGACAGTCTGGAGGGCTTAGGATGGCCAGCTTACACTTCTTTGGCACCTCTCTGTTCCGTACTAGATCTCTAATGGACCCCTTAGAATACCATTAAAAAATATAAAAATTTCCTAAAATTCTAGGCAGGCTATTAACTTACTGGCCTACCATTTGTTTGGGGTACCTCGACCTCCCCGACTTGCGTAATGGTGTCTTAGCAACGGATCGCATGGTATTCAGGTTTAGGCTACAAACTTCTCTAGCCTATTTCCTATAGCCTTAATCTCAACGAAATAATTTTTTTTATTGTAGGTAACGAGTATGAGTTGATTCTTGGGAGCTTTAGGCTTACGTTAGGTACCGGTATGTGTGAACTATTTCGAAACACAGTGGCAAGTGCAGTGCCCAAGTGCATTGCATTTATTTGCTCACATTGCCACGGTGCCACCTGGATTCACTTCCCTCTTCCGGCCTTCCAACAGACCGCACATCACTTGGTAGGGCCAGCCTTCATCACAGTTACGCATGTAAGTATCCCCCAGCCTTCGCTTGAGGCCGCAGTGGTTGGTGATGACCAGCGGAAGAACGTCCACGCTTCTTGTAAGTCGGGAGGATTGTTCTCGCTAAAAGCTGCTCTACAAGATTGAGACAAAATTCTACGTATAGAGTTACTTCTTCTCTGTGGTTTTCTTAAAAACTACCTTTGAGTTAGGGATCGATGCAGATAATTTCAATTATAGCCTAAGATAAAAGTCCAACCCAAATTTCTCAGCCTGCTTTTGAATTACACCAATTTATATTAAACCAGTATCATGACAATGACTGAATACAAATAAAAGTAATTTGTAATTTCTTAAAACTACTTAAACATAGGCGTCGGTCTTCTTGGGTACTCGAATCACCCTGTCCCTACCACCCCTAGTATGAGTTCAAACACTTTCCCCCCTAAGTGCTGTCACTTTACCCCCCCACCCCCCTTAAAAGAGGACTCACATCCTTGGATAACATCGTGTCTATTTGTGGGTGGCCAAAGTGAGGCAGATCTAGGGTGCCCGGCTCATCTATAGTAAGCTACTTCGGTAGCCGAATGGTCAGCCCTAGCTCTGGGCTGGGTTCCCTGATCTGCCTCTTCAGCGCCCCCCCCCCTTCCCCCCCCGCTTGTGCTTTTGTCCTCCATGATGTGCCCAAGCTGGGTACCCTGACCCTCCTCTTACCCCCCCCCCCCCCCCTCCATGATGCGCACATGCTGGGTACCCTGACCCTCCTCTTACCCCCCCCCCCCCCCCCCTCCATGATGTGCACAAGCTGGGTACCCTGACCCTCCTCTTACGCAACCCCCCCCCCCCTCCATGATGCGCACAAGCTGGGTACCCTGACCCTCCTCTGCCCCCCCCCCCCCCCTCCATGATGCGCACAAGCTGGGTACCCTGACCCTCCTCTTACCCCCCCCCCCTCCATGATGCGCACAAGCTGGGTACCCTGACCCCCCTCTTACCCCCCCCCCCCTCCATGATGTGCACAAGCTGGGTACACTGACCCTCCTCTTACCCCCCCCCCCCCGCCCCCCTCCATGATGTGCACAAGCTGGGTACCCTGACCCTCCTCTTACCCCCCCCCCCCCCCCCCCCCCCTCCATGATGCGCTCAAGCTGGGTACCCTGACCCCCCTCTTACCCCCCCCCCCCCCCTCCATGATGCGCACAAGCTGGGTACCCTGACCCCCCTCTTACCCCCCCCCCCCCCCCCTACGTGCTCTTGTCCATTATGTGCACCAATGCATTGTGGGCTGGTGCAGCAACTAAATCCCCTTCTACTTCCTGATTTGAAGCACTAATTGGCAGGTCCAGAGTTGGCTTGCTTTCGGTTAGTCTGTGGTTCGGTTGTGACTTGTTAGGGTTTAGTTTACCGGTACTCGTCTTTGATGAACGGCGGGAATGGATGCCGTGCAACAGTGGGCGCGCAGATTTCGCTGATCATGTGGTGGTTGAATCTTACGACTAGTGTCTGTGTTGTTCGAGTGTAATCTCCACCCTTTAGAGGTGTCGGTTTTTGCTATCCAACTGTTTTGATTGACTGCATCGAGCAGCTCGTGTTACGCCCATTCTACACACTCGATTGTTGAGGGAGTCGTGATCGGGTGAGGGAATGTGGATACAGATTACCCCGATACGATTTGATGATACTGCTTTATTCTCCATTACCGGAAGTACAAATCTTTTTCCTTGCCGCGCCTTCTTACCTTCACTTTCGAACAGGCGGTGGCCTGGCGCGCATTTTAATTAAAGACACTACACTCAACCTTCCCAACTTGCGTAATGGTGTTTTGGCAAAGGATCGCATGGTATTCAGGTTTAGGCTACAAACTTCTCTAGGCTATATCCTATAAATCTCAACGATTTTTTTTTTTTTATTGTAGTTAATGAGTATGAGTTGATTCTTGGGAGCTTTAGGCTTACGTTAGGTATGTGTAAAATATTTTGAAACGCAGTGGCAAGTGCATTGCATTCATTTGCTCACATTGCCACGTGGTCACCCTATCCCTACCACCCCTAGTATGGGTTCAAATACTTTCCCCCCTAAGTACTGTCACTTAACCCCCCCCTTAAAAGAGGACTCACATCCTTGAGGGAACATCGTGTCTATTTGTGGGTGGCCAAAGTGAGGCAGATCTAGGGTGCCCGGCTCATCTATAGTAAGCTACTTCGGTAGCCGAATGGTCAGCCCTAGCTCTGGGCTGGGTTCCCTGATCTGCCTCTTCAAGCCCCCCCCCCCCCCCCCCCCCGCTTGTGCTTTTGTCCTCCATGATGTGCACAAGCTGGGTACCCTGACCTCCTCTTACCCCCCTCCCCCACGTGCTCTTGTCCATGATGTGCACCAATGCATAGTGGGCAGCAACTAAATCCCCTTCTACTTCCTGATTTGAATCACTAATTTATTATTATTATTATTATTATTATTAATAATTGTCTATTCTTGTCATCACAAAAAAAAAAATTGTAAGTTTTGACAAGAAACGGCATCGACGCTAGCAAACATTATGCTAAAACACTTAAAATCCTAAGAAATCTTGTGCCGCGAAGAGCCTTCTAAACGCTAAAGGTCCAGAGATGGCTTGAATTGGTTAGTCTTGGTTCGATTGTGGCTTGTTACGGTTTAGTTTACCGGTACTCGTCTTTGATGTACGGCGGGAATGGATGCCGTGCAACAGTGGGCGCGCAGATTTCGCTGATCATGTGGTGGTTGAATCTTACGACTAGTGTCTGTGTTGTTCGAGTGTAATCTCCACCCTTTAGAGGTGTCGGTTTCTGTTATCCAACTGTTTTGATTGACTGCATCGAGCAGCTCGTGTTACGCCCATTCTACGCACTCGATTGTTTCGTCTACTATTTGGCGCGTGATGTCTCTCCCGTGGATGGTGCTAGTGTAACGTACGGTAGTTGCGTTAAATAAATAAATTCACATTTAAAGTCTACCCACTCAGTAACTAAACTGATTTGCAGTGGGGGACTTTAATTTTAAGTGACTAAACCAACCCTGTAGGCTTCAAACACTATCGACGAGTGAGCGATAACCAATCAAAGATCGATAGTTCAAATAATGATTCAGTGATTGGACAGTGCGAACACCTGCGGAAAATGCCAGAATCAACGAGACCTATTCAGAACACCTTTGAAAGTTATTGAGTGCTTCGCTGCTAGGACAGCTCCAAAGTCACCGTTTACTTATTCCTAAGCCAAGAAGTAATGGCAGTGTTTCTTTTGCTGTTAACGTAAATTGGTACACATTGTCCACTATCTCGGTATTGCCTATCTTATTGAGTACGTTTGTACCACAAGCGAGTAACGCTTTCGATACCACTTTGGTCGTGAATACGGTTGTGTAGGGAATTTCGAAGCTGGTAAGGCTGGATAACTGAATTGAACTTCTTTAATTAACCAAGTTAATTTTCTTTAATAGATATTACATTGATTTATATAATAGGCCTTATCTCTATCATTTTTTGTGTGGCCCAGAGTCACTGCTAGTCATTAGAGGCACAAAAGGAGCCCCTCCCCCCCCCCCCCCCCCCCAATTGATGATTTCTCCTCCCACTTGGCCCTGCCCTCCCTTGCTGGACTCACCTTGTGAAGACCTCCGCGATGTGCAATGGATCCCATTCGGACATGCGGGGGTTTTTCATCTTCATATTTCACCCGCTCATCGTCTCCATTAATTAGCCAAAGTTGCAAAGATGTGGGACTTGAAACCCAAATATCATCCCCCTATTGTCCTAACATTTTGGTTCTCCTACCCTTGTTGTAATTTGCAGGAGGACCACTCCACATTTTTATGCTTTTCATTCGTAATTTCACCTTTGCGATTTTCCATCTAGAAGATTGTACTAGTTGTTTAGGTTCTTTGGATAATTTCTTCTTTGAATAGCCATATGTCTAGTAGACACGATGTTTTGTCACAGCCAGTTGGAATGTATTGACGGGATATCAGGTAGGCTTACCTGACAACGGAGTACAGACGATTGCTAGGCACGAAACCCGGACGTTTATTTGCCGTTACATACAGATAGTTGAGGCATGTCACGGACCTGCTGCTGAAGGTGTCACGTAATATAAGCCTGCCCAGGGACTGCCACCTTATCGTGGTGGGCAGGTTTGCGTGCTTTGTTGATCCCGAGAGCTATGCCGGCGGAAGCGTATGCTTCTGGTAGGGCCACCCTAGCCGGACTGGTCGAGGAGGAGAAGTCAGACGAAGTGCAGTCCACACCCCAATCCTCTTTCCCCCCCACTGTCCCATTGAATATTTCTCCTCCCACATGGCCCTGCCCTCCCTTGCTGGACTCCCGTATGACGACTCACGTGACGTACAATGGATCTGATTCGGATGTGGCTTTATTCTTCATTATCATCTTTCTCATCTTCATTATCACCCGCTCATCGTCTCGATTAGCCATCGTTGCATAAATATGAGACGTTAAGCCCCATCAATCAATCATCCTCCCACTTGGCCCTGCCCTCCCTTGCTCGACTCCCGTATGACGACCCACGCGACGTACAATGGATCTGATTCGGATGTGGCTATATTCTTCATCATCATCTTTCTCATCTTCATTATCACCCGCTCATCGTCTCGATTAGCCATTGTTGCAAAAATATGAGACGTTAAGCCCCATTGATCAATCAATCAACGTAATATAAGACTAGATTACTTACGTACGCGTGTTGGTATACTGAAGTAATTAATACCTTCATTCGAAATAAAGAATTAACATTGTTTTAACTACCACTAAACAATTATAATTTTCCTTAACTAAAACAATTGTAGCATTGTAACTACAATGTCACTTACTGAAAAGAAGAAAAACAAACAATCATCTGCCAAAGAGCCCACGGCACGCCAAAACCAAAACGTTTCGGCCTATATTCTGGCTCAACATAGGCCCAGTCTCCTTCTGTCGCAACCCTACGGCTGTTGCACCAGCCTCCTCTGTGTGAGCTCGAGATGCTTCATACTTAGCACTATACTTGGCTGCCTCTAGACTGACCTTGGCTCCCTCTGCCGCTAACTGTTGCACCAGCCTCCTCTATGTGAGCTCGAGATGCTTCATACTTAGCTCTATACTTGGCTCCCTCTGTCGCAACCCTACGGCTGTTGCACCAACCTCCTCTTTGTGAGCTCGAGATGCTTCATACTTAGCTCTATACTTGGCTCCCTCTGTCGCAACCCTACAGCTGTTGCACCAACCTCCTCTTTGTGAGCTCTAGATGCTTCATACTTAGCTCTATACTTGGCTCCCTCTGTTGCAACCCTACAGCTGTTGCACCAACCTCCTCTTTGTGAGCTCGAGATGCTTCATACTTAGCTCTATACTTGGCTCCCTCTGTCGCAACCCTACGGCTGTTGCACCAACCTCCTCTTTGTGAGCTCTAGATGCTTCATACTTAGCTCTATACTTGGCTCCCTCTGTCGCAACCCCACAGCTGTTGCACCAACCTCCTCTTTGTGAGCTCGAGATGCTTCATACTTAGCTCTATACTTGGCTCCCTCTGTCGCAACCCTACGGCTGTTGCACCAACCTCCTCTTTGTGAGCTCTAGATGCTTCATACTTAGCTCTATACTTGGCTCCCTCTGTCGCAACCCTACAGCTGTTGCACCAACCTCCTCTTTGTGAGCTCGAGATGCTTCATACTTAGCTCTATACTTGGCTCCCTCTGTCGCAACCTTACGGCTGTTGCACCAACCTCCTCTTTGTGGGCTCGAGATGCTTCATACTTAGCGCTAGACTTAGCTGCCTCTAGGGTCACCTAGGCTTGTTGCCCTGCCAGCGTTGCTATGGTAGCATTAAACGCCGCTTGTGCCTTGGCCGCATCTAGGGTGACCCGGGCTTGTTGCTCTGCTAGCGTTGCTAACGTAGCATTAGACGCCGCTTCTGCCTTGGCCGCGTCTAGGGTGACCCGGGCTTGTTGCTCTGCTAGCGTTGCTAACGTAGCATTAGACGTCGCTTCTGCCTTGGCCGCGTCTAGGGTGACCCGGGCTTGTTGCTCTGCTAGCGTTGCTAACGTAGCATTAGACGTCGCTTCTGCCTTGGCCGCGTCTAGGGTGACCCGGGCTTGTTGCTTTGCTAACGTAGCATTAGACGTCGCTTCTGCCTTGGCCGCGTCTAGGGTGACATGGGCTTGTTGCTCTGCTAGCGTTGCTAACGTAGCATTAGACGTCGCTTCTGCCTTGGTCAGATGGGTTGAGTTGGCCTGGGACAGAGACCCCCGACTAAGATCCAGCAGTGGACCTTCTTTGCCATGATGGTCCCGCCACGTGAACTGACACCCAGTGAGGGGTACTCCAGCAGAGTAGGTGTAGGTGACTGTGTGGAGGTCTTTTGATACTCGCATGCCTTGCCTTGCGCTTCTGCCTTGGTCAGATGGGTCGAGTTGGCCTGGGACAGAGACCCCCGACTAAGATCCAGTAGTGGACCTTCCTTGCCATGATGGTCCCGCCACGTGAACTGACACCCAGTGAGGGGTACTCCAGCAGAGTAGGTGTAGGTGACTGTGTGGAGGTCTTTTGATACTCGCATGCCTTGCCTTGCGCTTCTGCCTTGGTCAGATGGGTCGAGTTGGCCTGGGACAGAGACCCCCGACTAAGATCCAGCAGTGGACCTTCCTCGCCCTCCACGTCCCGCCACGTGAACTGACACCCAGTGAGGGCTACTCCAGCAGAGTAGGTGTAGGTGACAGTGTGGAGGTCTTTTGATACTCGCAGATATTTGAAGGTCATAGTGAGGCTTTGGGCTGTAACCCTTGAGACACAGAACAGACACAGTTATGTCGCGTTGCAATACAACTGACTTCCGGTTAGGGCTACGCCAGCATAGCAGGTGTAGATGACAGTCTGGAGGCTTGGGATACTCTCACGTAGTCTAGGGTCATGATGAAGCTGTAGGACGCGACCCCTGAGACACAGAACAGACACAATTATGTCGCGTTGCAATACAACTGACTCCCGGTCAGGGCTACGCCAGCAGATCATGTGTAGATGACAGTCTGGAGGGCTTGGGATACCCGCACGTAGTCCGGGGTCATTGTGAGGTTCTAGGACACGGCTGGGACAGAGACCCCTGACTAAGATCCAGCAGTGGACCTTCTTTGCCCTCCACGTGAACTGACACCCAGTGAGGGCTATGCAAGCAGAGCAGGTGCTGCTACCCCTCTGACTCATAACAAACACAATTATGTCGCCTTGCAATACATTTGACACCGGCTAGGGCTACGTCAGCAGAGCAGGTGAAAGTAATGGTCTGGATGGCTTCAGATACTCTCACGTAGTCCGGGGTCATGATGAAGCTTTAGGATATGACCCCTGAGACACAGAACAGACACAATTATGTCGCGTTGCAACAACTGACTCCCGGTCAGGGCTACGCCAGCAGATCAAGAGTAGATGACAGTCTGGAGGGCTTGGGATACCCGCACGTAGTCCGGGGTCATTGTGAGGCTGTAGGATGCGGCTGGGACAGAGACCCCTGACTAAGATCCAGCAGTGAACCTTCTTTGCCCTCCACGTCCCGCCACGTGAACTGACACCCAGTGAGGGCCACGCAAGCAGAGCAGGTGCTGCTACCCCTCTGACTCATAACAAACAATATTATGTCCCGTTGCAATACATTTGACACCGGCTAGGGCTACGCCTCGTCCCGGGTTTTAATAGGCCCAGAGTGACTCTGCTAGTCGTAAGAGGCGACGAAAAGAGACCCTGTCCCTTCCCTCTCACTGTCCCACTGAATATTTCTCCTCCCACTTGGCCCTGCCCTCCCTTGCTGGACTCCCGTATGACGACCCACGCGACTTTAAATGGATCTGATTCGGATGTGGCTTTATTCTTCATCGTCATCTTTCCCATCTTCATTATCACCCGCTCATCGTCTCGATTAGCCATTGTTGCAAAAATATGAGACGTTAAGCCCCATTAATCAATCAATCGCACATAGTCAGGGTCCATGATGAGGCTGTAGGACGCCACCCCTGAGACTCATAACAGACACTATTATGTCGCGTTGCAATACATTTGACACCGGCTAGGGCAACGTCAGCATTGCAGGTGAAAGTTATGGTCTGGAGAGCTTCGGATACTCTAACGTAGTCCGGAGACATAGTGAGGCTGTAGGACGCGACTGGGACAGAGACCCCTGACTAAGATCCAGCAGTGGACCTTCTTTGCCCTCCACGTCCCGCCACGTGAACTGACACCCAGTGAGGGCTACGCAAGCAGAGCAGGTGCTGCTACCCCTCTGACTCATAACAAACACTATTATGTCCCGTTGCAATACATTTGACACCGGTCAGGGCTACTCCAGCAGATCAAGTGTAGATGACAGTCTGGAGGGCTTGGGATACTCTTGCGTGGTCCGGGGCCATGATGAGGCTGTAGGATGCGGCTGGGACAGAGACCCCTGACTAAGATCCAGCAGTGGACCTTCTTTGCCCTCCACGTGAACTGACACCCAGTGAGGGCTACGCAAGCAGAGCAGGTGCTGCTACCCCTCTGACTCATAACAAACACTGCTAGGGCTACGTTAGCAGAGCAGGTGAAAGTGATGGTCTGGAGGGCTTGGGATACTCTTACGTGGTCCGGGGTCATGGTGAGGTTCTAGGACACGACTCTTGAGACACAGAACAGACACAATTAAGTCGCGTTGCAATACAACTCACACCGGCTAGGGCTACGTTAGCAGAGCAGGTGAAAGTGACAATCTGGAGGTGTCTGGATACTCGCGCGTAGTCCGGGGTCATAGTAAGGCTTTAGGACGCGACCCCTGAAAATTAATACATTCATTTTTTTTTTCCCTGGGCAGAGTTGGTCTTTTCAGCCATTTTTCTTTCTTGCTATCCAATCCAAGGCTGCCTCCTTCTTTGTCCTGCTCATTTCGTCGGGCAGGGGTCAATGTCCTTCTTGAGGGTGGCGCATCTGAAGAGGTGCGCTCTGTCTTGATCTTCTCATTTACATAGTTTACAGGTGGGGCCGGTTCGTTGGTAATGTTGAAGCTACGCAGGTGGAGTTGCAAGACGCCGTGACCGGTTGCAAGACGTCATGACCGGTTGCAAGCCGGAACCGGGCGGTGGCCGTCTTCCTCGACCAGTGTTTGTCCGGGCCTTTCTTGAACTACCGGATTTTCAGTTGTGCGGCCTCTTCTGTGGTGTTGCCGAAGAGCTTTTTCGTGATAGACTCGATCTTGGTTTTTGGAAGGAGAGAGGCGCTGCTGGTGGTTGCGGTGCTTTTGTGGCACTCTTGGCCAAGGAGTCTGAGCACTTTTTCATTCCCCATGATGTTGCCGTGGCTAGGGATCCATTGAACCTCTATCAGTTTACTATAATACTATTTCAAGTTTCATTTAGCTGTCAATATATAAAGAATACTACTGTTTACGGAGAAATATAAGAATTTGACCACGTATATCCCCCGATAAAGTGTACGAAAATGATGTATTGTTAGCTTTTGTAAACGATTAAAAGAGTTTGTTTATGTTGATTTTAAGTAAATAATAGCAAACCATAGTTAGAAAACAGTTGAATTTGCATCAAACGCCAGCTGAAACATTGTGACAATGAACTACCAATCACGTGACATTGTGGCCTGCCATGTGTGTTCAGTGTTCATAGAGCAACGTGTTATCAATGCTACCTCGATGACCTTTGACATGGAGCAGATAAGTTGGCTCCGTCAGTCATCACTCTTGTTGAAAACAATACATTTTCTCATCCCAAGAGCTTCGTATGAAACGAGCCCAGTTATTTAACACGTGTAATGAGCACAAGAAATGGTCTCTTTTCTGTCCAGTGTTACTCTTGTCTTGTGACATTGCGACACACTTGACAATATTAAAACTTTCAGGGTTATAGAAATATTACATTTATCAAAGTAAACACTTTTGAATTCAATAGAAAACATAATATTTATTAGTTATATACAAACACTAAGGACTCAGGGCCCGGATTCACAAAAAGTCTTAACTTAGGCCTGGCCTAACTTTAGGACCACTACGCCATTGGCTGATACGGACTTGTACATAGCCTCGACTCGATGTCGCTAAGAAACCGTAGTAAATAACAAACACTTGAGACCAAAATTTAGGCCCTGTCTTAGTTGGTCTTATCTTTCTTCAAAGACGTCTATGACTTCGAAGTGTGAACATAAATCAATATCGTTTACTTACCTTGACATACACATTTCTCCGTTCTTAGAATGTGTAGGTATTAGAAAACAAAACACTAAACTTTAAAACACCGCCTTGCAATATTTTAAGTTCGCTGTGGTTTCCACGAAAGTAGCTATCAATTGGGCCGTGTAGTAGGCCTATCATGGATTTATAATAGCACATACGGTACAGCAGGACTTAGGACCGGTCCTAAGGTAAGACCTCTTGTGAATCCGGCCCCAGGTCTTCAATTTAGTACATAGAAAGCACATTGAAACGGTGCTATGTCTTGTGACCAAAAAAGGCTGTTGAATTACACTATAAAACATACATCGAAATTCTCTTTTCCAAATTACAATGTACCATTCAAATATTTTTTGTATTATTCTCATGTGTCTTAAGAACGAATAGATAGATTTTATCGGGTGAGCTTGATTGCCCTGATTTGTCGGAATCAATTTCTTTGAATGTTCCTGTAAGACGCTCTCGCAACACACTTTTATTTCAACCACCTATATCGAGATTGGATCTTTTTAAATATTCATTTTTGCCACGCACTTGTTAAATAGTTCACACTTGAGCCATATTGATGTTTTTAATGACAATGTAAGGTTAATAAAGTCAAAGTGTTTTAACATTTTATTTTCATGACACAAGTGGGGTAAATTGTTATAACTATACTGCTTACCTTAGTTGGTGTCTTTTTGAATAAGTCGTTTAATAGTGAGTGTTTGTTTATTTTATTGAAACAAATGTATTAATGAGTACCTATCAATATCTATCTGTATTATATTATATCCAATTGTGTCTGGAATTGTGTTAATTCTGTTGTTGGTTAAATAAATAATAATAGTAATAATAACAGTGTACAAAAATATGTAATACACAGTGTTGGTAAAGCTCCTTTTTAAAAGTAGCACTGTTACAGCTACAGCTACTTGATCTTTGAAAGTAACTTAGCTACTTTTCAGCTACTGTAATTTGTAAGTAGCTCGCTGCTTGTACAGCTACTCAAAAAAAGTAGTGACGCTACTTTACAGCTACTTAAATTTGTTATACAGGACCAGGAGTACCTACTATTTAATTATTTCTTTGAAAATCTAGGCTTTCTTACCAATGATCATTTTTATGTTTATGAAAATAGTGTTATCAACAACTTAGAAGCCACAAATATATGTCTTTAAGAGGTTTGATATTTTATATTGCATTGCAAAATCGCAAAAATAAAGTAGCGGCAATTTTTCGCTACAAATACTCGTGTACAGAAGCTTGCTACTCGCTACCAAAAAGTAACATGCTACAAGTAGCGCGCTACTTAACAACATTGGTAATACATAAGTGTATAAAGAGACAGATAAACACAGGGTAACAGGTAAATTAAAGTGGTTACTCTTGTGACTGTTACTCTTGTGACAGATTGTCAAGCATGCAATAGTCATAGATACCAAGTCACAGTTGTATATAAAGTTTAAGGGTAGGACTACAGTAATTAAATGTTTAGGCTACATAATTGGACCTACACTACACCTGTACACTATACCTGACAATACTTGAACAGTTTACAGTTCACTATTTACACCTGTACACTGTATTGGATGATGTATAGTAGACCTAGTCAAGACTGAGTAGGCTACAAATAAAAATGAAGCTAGTAAGCATATAATTTAAATGTATGCAAAGTAATGCATAATGTAATGAATGCGAGAGACAACTTTTTTACTCGCCATAGTTGAGATACGGGTCAAGAATTCGCTCGAATTCCTGCGGTGGCACAAAGTAAATTGCTCCGTGACCAGAGTAAGTTGACTTTCATCACCGACAATACAGATTTATAGTCGATAGTGTCGGAAGTCATCGATGGCCGGCCACATGAACCTGTTAGGCCCAATCACCTTTTCATGAACTTCACCTTGACATTTTGATTGTCTGACATTTCATGAATGGTCCCTGGTACCCATTGTTCGTAGGGTTGCCATTTGTCCAGTTAAATCCGGACATGTCCTCTTTTTCGTATGCTCTTCATGCGTCCGGGCGGCTTTTTAATAAAGCATGAAATGTCCGGGTTTTTGGTTTCACTTCGGCCGGGGCGTCTTTTCCACGAAAAATGCAGGTGTCATGTTCACCATTCGATTAGAGTCGCATTTAGGCCTCAGGTCCCTTACAACAATGCTTTAAGTATAAATGGTATCATTATTTTCAGTGGCGTACCGAAGGGAATTTTGGGACTTAACCCCACCCCTATGCCCCCCCCCTCCCCCAAGGCCTACCTACAAAAACGATTCTTATAATTTTAAAACGTTTATAGAAGCACAGATAACGGATTGTGGGATAGAAGTGTTTACAATGTTCAATTTGAAAAAAAATCGCCTGCTGTGGCTTTGCCCCAGACCCCTTCCTGACCCACTCCACTATATGCATCAATCCCTGAGTACACCACTCTTAATTAAAATGTCCTCTTTTTATCACCACAACTTATGGCAACCCTAATTGTTTATCATAAATTACATCCCCCCATCGGCCTACACTACTGGCTGCATTCCTCCCCAGTGCCCGCGTCATCAAGTTGTATCTCTTCACTCTCCTCATTTTCTTCAAGATCCCGCAGATTGGCCAATGTCCCAGTTGACTGCCGAGGAAACAATCGCCAAAATGTTACGTAAGGAGACACAGCCTGTGAGTGGTGAATCTTCAATGTTCTATTCACAGATTTGGCACCTTCCCAGACTGTGTCGAGCTTGGCGTGGGATGAGTGTACGTCTTCATAGATGACGTTTACTTTGAACGGTTCACAAACTTTGGCAAGTGTCTCGGCATTTCGAACGACAGCCTTTTGGCACCGAACCGCGTTCCACGCATGCCGTTTTACAACTGGCCCTTTGCCATGGGATGTAACAAAATACGACCGACTCAAATCTTTTTATTTGTAATCTTCTTTTAAAAATAGTAGTGTTTACGAAGTTATATCGGGACTTAGCTTGAGCTGCACATCCGTCGGAACATACCTGAAGGGTTTGCATTTCATAACCTTCTTTCATCTTCTGATGTTCATCCAGAATCTTCCGAATAAACACATCGACGCAATACCTGTCATGGCTAATGTCGTCGGCCACTATAGCATAGCATATGACAGCAGTGACTACTGCAGTCTGGGGATTTGATAGGGTTCCCTCGCCGGGACAGACCAGGAATTAAAGATCTTGTCCTGGTTGAAATTAAACTGATTCCGGGACGGCAAATGTCCCGGTATCACACGAAAGTGTCTTGCTTCTGCCGCGACCCCGCGCCGCCCGAAACCTGAGCTCGAAACGAGCAGTGAGAATGGATAATAAATTAATGTGAGCATAGTTTCCAAAGTTGACTTTTCAAACGCACTATGTTTCAATAAAAATAGGTATATAGTATATACCCCATTGATATTGTTATAGCAACACAATAATTAATAAAATAACAATCTCAGACTGGCACGTGAGCTCCTAATTTCTAATTAACTGCGAGAGATTTTTTGTTCAAAAGGAGAATTCTTGTTTTCTCGTCAAGCAGTAAAAATATGTTTTTAGAACGTAAATCATGAAAAAAAGGTCCATAGGCCTCCGGCAGGCCTTCGGCAGTATCACGTGAGCCATTCCCTTTTCATGTGCTATTTGTCCCGGAATGTTATTTTCCAGAGTTGGGAACCCTAGGATTGGACCAATGAGCACTTTGTATCTCATCTTGATACACGCCAGCGTAGTTTTCAGCAAAATCCATTTGAATTGTACAGGATTAACGCTGCTGGCCAAACTTTTAGATTCCTCAAAATGGACTGAAATGTATGAAAAGTGTCCAGTTATTTAACACGTGTAATGAGCACAAGAAATTGTGTCTTTTTATTCAAATGTCAATTAAATACCTTAAACCGTTGTATTAGTATATCACCAATCTCATGTTTTTATTCTTTTATTTTGTTACCTAGAGTGCAGATATTTTTAGTTTGACATGGTTTGAAGCTCCAGCCTCTCGGCAGGGCCCTTATTCTGTATTTATCCCGCTTTGGATGCGGGCCGATATGGAAACAATTGAGAAATAATAACACTAGTATTGGAAATTATTGAGGCATTTATATTGTTGTGAACCCGCAATTGTTTCCATATCGCCCGCTTTCGACCCAAAGCGGCCCGCTTCCATAGCGGGATAGTTACAGGATAAGGGTCCAGTATAACAAATATGCAATGATTATGATATGATTGTCGGGTTGTCACCGGGCTAAGGGGTGGTCACATAGCGATGGGGGGGGGGGGGCGTCAAACTAAGAAAATCTCCTAGTCTACTTGATGCATGGTGTACGTAATTATGTGCAAAGTTTCAACTTTGTCATTACGGGCTAACCCCCCCCCGAGTTATGATTGTCCTATGGTGGGTTGTAAGTTGATGTGTTGTTCATGGGCTAAATGCCTAACACAGAACTACTGTGTGTGTTACACATGTTTCTTGCAAATAAAATGATGTACCTTGTAAATAAATAAAATGTTGAAAAATGTTCGTTTGTTTCTATGTTCCTTCAAATGTCTGTTGATGTGTCAGCTTTCCTCACATCCCATAGGTTACTACATGAATAATTCTCTTCCTAAAGTGTTAAGGGGAGATCCTTGGCAACAAACCTTCTAAAACTAGATTTTCAGATTTTTGCATATTATTATAGTTGCATTATTTCCCAGTGTAATAAACCTTATTTCAAAGATATCCGAGCATCAAGTATGTTTCTATGAATTTTTTAAAAGAGCATTGTTGGTTGTTAACATACGTAGTAACACCACCGTGTTACATTCAAAATTTCATAGCTTTCCCATGAAAAGTGAAAATTAGCTGGTTTCTTTTCTATAGCGTAGTAGAAGAAGTAGCGTATTTTACTTTCTATGTTGGTACCTCTGAAGCATGCAGGCGAGTGTTGACGCCACTTTCACACGCTTGGGGATTGTTTACATTTTACAAATCTTAGTTTTGACATTTCAAGTGATTCGTGTGCACGCGGAAAAATGGGAAGTACAGTTAAAGTAACTAAAAAGAGACTGTTTGGGGGTAATAGATACCGTGTTTTAGTGAAAAACAATGACAATGTGGGAGTAACGACTGGAAATACTATTGAAAGTGTTCGTGATGTGCTAGAAATCAGTAAGCCTAGAGATTCTAACCTAACAAACGAACAGGCTAGGTCTAGTAGGCCTACGTCTAAACGAAAACTTTCGGATGTATCAAGCCCTGGTACAAGTAGGCCTAGGCCTAGTACACCTACCTGTGGATGACACAGAGGACCCTGATGACCCATTATATGGAGCTGGGCTCTTCTAGACACATTTTGATGGGATTTGAAGTAGGTAAGAAGCATGTTTCAACTTTAAAGTAGGTAATTCCTCTGAATATTAAAATTTGTACACATCGGGTACCTTTTCTCAGGACCCAATAGACCAATTGTCTTGAAATTTTCAGGATAAGTGTAACTCAGTACAATACACAGCCCCTACTAAAATAAATTAAATAAGATGCTTCGTTTAGGCCTACATGCTAGCAAATTTAAAAGATTAAAAAATATTCAAAAAATTACGTTTTTGTTATGATTTTTTTTTTTAACCAGTTATAATAATTGCAGGTAAATAATTCTAGTAGGGGTCGTGTAGGACATGTTCCTACATATATGTTCCTAGAATGTCAGGCACATTTATTTTATTTTATTTATTTATTTATTTATTTCATGATACATTTCTATAGTGATTTTTGATTTGGCACTGAAGGAAGTTAAAGAACTCACATAAGTTTGACCCAACAGTTTGTCTAAAAAAGGTACATAAAGTCAGCTAAATTAGCATTGTAGGTAGGCCTATATGGCAAGGATCTCCCCTTTTAATACTTAACTTGTCTGCACATCACATATTTATTTTATGTTCAATCACCATGTAACCCACTTCTTTCTATAAAGGCACTTCATATCTGTACACGTATTTTATCTTATCCACTCATATTATTTATGTTGTGTATTAATTCAAAATAATGTAGGCTAATTAGGTCCAGTCTTACAATGTCCCAATAAACAGTTATTCATCGACTATAGGCAACCCAAGACTACCTTACATATGCTTTCGTCACAGGCGAGGTATTCGTAGCCAATCAGCGATCGGTATTTGCGCGCTATTGTCTCGGGCGGTCCGCTGGTTGGCTAGGAATACCCCGGATGTGACGAAAGCATGTGTAAGGTTGTCTTGGGTTGCCTATAGCTTGTTTTCTCCATGGCAACCACCAATCAAAACCCTTGAAATCCTCCAAATGGCTCAATTGCTACAAATAACTTTCTTATTAGGAGATTGTAAGATCGGCCCTTAGAATAACGGAATGTATTTGTATTGAAAGTTGGTTTATTTAATTGCATGATCGTTGACAGCTCGACGGTCTATTATAGAATCTTTCACTGCCTCTCTTGGCCGGTGCGCGGACACTGGTGGGGGGGGGGGGGGGGGGGGGGTAAGAGGGGAAGAACGCTTTAGGTGACGGCTACTTTAGAGAAGTTAAAAATAATGTGAACTCGGCTGTCGTAGGTGCGAGAATACTCTAACGTTAGAGGTAACTTTAGAGGTAACTTAAGAGGTAGCCCAAGATTAGAATATGGACAACAAACGATTAAGGTAATACTTAGGGTGGCTCGTTGGTCCAGTGGTTAGCATCCCTGCTTCCAATGAAGAAGATCCCGGGTTCAAATCCCGGATCAGGCAGAAGTTTTTTAACTTCTATTAGGGATTCAGTTCCATTACTTCTTGTCTTCGGAAAGTAAACGGTGACTTTGGAGCCGTCCTAGCAACGAAGCACTCAATAAATTCAAAGTTGTTCTGAATTGGCCTTGTTGATTCTGGCATTTGTCCGCAGGTGTTCGCACTGTCCAATCACTGATTCTTGTGTTTCATGTTTGACACATAGATCTTTGATTGGTTATTGCTCACTCGTCGATGGTGTTCGGAGCCTACAGGGTTGGTTTAAACGCTTTAAATTAAAGTCCCTCACTGAAAATCAGTTTCGTTACTGAGTGGGTGAGTGAGTACAATACAAGTTCTAAATGTTATTTTTTTTTACATTGTAATAGATATCTAGAAATGAATTTATTGGAGTGGAGAAAAACTATTGGAAACCTAAACTAAACTAGTCCATATACAATACAATACAATAGGGGTACAAGGGTTTATTGGAATGAAGCATTATTGTATTTCAATACTCTACCTGTTTTTAGAGAGAACGTAGGGAATATATTAACAAATGTTTTCAGCCAACAAGATCCCGGCCTTTTATTGGTGATATTTACAATTGTACAAGTAGGTACATATAAGTTACCATGTCATTACAGTGGGAGCCCCTATTTCTAAGTTATACTACAAGTTATAACTCAATAACCTTTAAGTTATACTACAAGAAGACTAATGCTTTCCTAAAGCTAGATAGAGAAGACACCAATTTGTCGAAAAAAAATTAAAAAATATCCACATTCAATTACTTAATGTTTATTGGATAAGTTGAGAGTAAAGTTGATATATTTATTATATGTGAAACAACTTGACGAACATAATCCGAATAACCCTTAAAGTCATAATCACATCCAAGCAACCCTTCGGTTCCGACCCATAAAACCCAGCTACTCTTCAAGTACGAGACAGACCCAGATTACGAGTACGTCCAAAGATCAAAAGACTTCCTCACATTACTCGGCAACAAAGACAAAACCTATTTCCCGTTCTAAACTACTGGCAAACTAAGAGCCAGTTTCACGACACTTTAATCCGGCGATTTTATGTTAATCGGAGATCAATGGCCCATGCATTTTGTGTGTATAATGTTTGTTGAAACCATGGTAACTAATCAACGGCCAATGAAATGACTCGAACGTCACGCAGGGTTTAGAGTTTCGGGCAGCAGAACTGGGACTTGAAGCAAGTGAATGTGAGCAGGCTGCCTCAACGGCCAATGAAATGACTCGAACGTCGCGCAGGGTTTAGAGTTGCGGGCAACAGATCTCTGAGACTTGAAGCAAGTGAATGTAAGCAGGCCGCCTCAACAGCCAATGAAGTGACTCGAACGTCGCGCAGGGTTTAGAGTTGCGGGCAACAGATCTCTGAGACTTGAAGCAAGTGAATGTAAGCAGGCCGCCTCAACGGCCAATGAAATGACTCGAACGTCGCGCAGGGTTTAGAGTTGCGGGCAGGAGATCTGAGTCTTCAAGCAAGTGAATGTAAGCAGGCTGCCTCAACGGCCAATGAAATGACTCGAACGTCGCGCAGGGTTTAGAGTTGCGGGCAACAGATCTCTGAGACTTGAAGCAAGTGAATGTAAGCAGGCCGCCTCAACGACCAATGAAATGACTCGAACGTCGCGCAGGGTTTAGAGTTGCGGGCAGGAGATCTGAGTCTTCAAGCAAGTGAATGTAAGCAGGCTGCCTCAACGGCCAATGAAATGACTCGAACGTCGCGCAGGGTTTAGAGTTGCGGGCAACAGATCTCTGAGTCTTGAAGCAAGTGAATGTAAGCAGGCCGCCTCAACGGCCAATGAAATGACTCGAACGTCACGCCGGGTTTAGAGTTGCGGGCAGCAGATCTGAGTCTTCAAGCAAGTGAATGTCTGGAGAATGTAAGCAGGCTGCCTCAACGACCAATGAAATGACTCGTACGTCACGCAGGGTTTAGAGTTGCGGGCAGCAGATCTGAGTCATCAAGCAAGTGAATGTAAGCGGGCCGCCTCAACGGCCAATGAAATGACTCGAACGTCACGCAGGGTCTAGAGTTGCGGGCAGCAGATCCGAGACTTGAAGCAAGTGAATGTAAGCAGGCTGCCTCAACGGCCAATGAGATGACTCGAACGTCACGCCGGGTTTAGAGTTGCGGGCAGCAGATCTGAGTCTTCAAACAAGTGAATGTCTTGATGCACAACAGCCGCACGTGGCCGTCGGTAAACATGCGGTGACACCTCTTAACGTGGCAGCAACAGGTAGAGTGAGGACTATCCGTGGTGGTGCTGGTGCTTTCAGTTGTGCTTTCGCTGGTGCTTTCACTGGTGCTTTCGCTGGTGCTTTCGCTGGTGCTTTCACTGGTGCTTTCGCTGGTGCTCTCGCTGGTGCTTTCGCTGGTGCTTTCACTGGTGCTTTCAGTCGTACCTTCACTAGTACTTTCAGTGGTGCCTTCGCTTGTACTTTCAGTGGTGCCTTCACTAGTACTTTCAGTAGCTTCCGTGGTTTCAGTAGCTTCAGTGGTTTCAGTAGGTTCCGTGGTCTCAGTGGGCTCCGTGCTTTCCGTGGGTTCTGTGGGTTCCGTAGTTTCCGTGGGTTCTGTAGGTTCTGTGGATTTCGTAGGATCTTCTGTTTCCTCCGTGGGCTCCGTCTCCGTGGGTTCCGTGGGTTCTGTTGGTTCCGTAGGTTCCGTTGGTCTGTCAGTTTTCTCCTTGTCTTCCTTGTCGTCGTCCTCACCTTCCTTGTCCTTCTTTCCACCGTCGCCATCACCATCACCTGTACCACCCCCATCCCCTCCCGGCACTATCGGTGGTATACCATCCCCTGGTGGTACGACGGGTGGAATAATAGGTGGTATAACAACACCGTCGTCCTTCTTGGTCGTGGTGCCGGTCACACGTCCGTCCGTGACCGGTGTGACCGAGGGTGTCCTGCTGACAGCTGGCTCGGTCGTGGTCCTGGTCACACGTCCGGCTGTGACCAGTGTGACCGAGGGTGTCCTGACGGCTGGCTCGGCTGTGGTCCTGGATGTGGGCGCCACTGTGGTGGTGGTGGTGGTGGTCGGTGTGGTGGGGGCCAGGGTGGTCGTAGTGGTTGTGGTGGTCGGTGTTGTGGGCGCGAGGGTGGTGGTCGTGGTGGTCGGTGTTGTAGGCGCGAGGGTGGTGGTCGTGGTGGTAGGTCTGCGACTGTCGGTTACGGTGATGCTGATGGTGTCGTTCTCGCTAGCGGGAGGATCTGGAAACAAGTATAGAAGTGAGCGCTAAATTCTCTACTGCAGGATGACAGATTATTATTTTGGATAACATTTCGGATAATTTAAATTAAACACGTTTTAAAGCAAATTTAACCGTCCAAAAACGGGAGTTGCGCAGGAAGGGTGGACTTGCTTATACTTGTAGGTACGCTGTACGTCAATTGATGAATAAACTACTTACTGACTTATTTACTTACTTATTTACTTACTTAGTAACTGACTTACTTATTTACTTACTTACTAACTGACTTACGTATTTACTTATTTACTTACTTATTTACTTATTTACTTACTTACTCACTTACTTACTTAGTAACTGACTTATTTATTTACTTACTACTTATTTACTTACTTATTTACTTATTTACTTACTTATTTACTTACTTAGTAACTGACTTACTTATTTACTTACTTATTACTTACTTATTTACTTGCTTACTAACTTACTTACGTATTTACTTATTTACTTACTAACTAACTTACTTATGTATTTATTTATTTACTTACTTAGTAACTGACCTACTTATTTACTTACTCATTTCTTATTTACTTACTTATTTACTCACATACTTACTTGCTTACTTACTTATTTACTTCCTTACTTACTAACTAACTTACTTCTATACTTACTTACACACTTACTTACTTCTAGACTTACTTACTTACTTACTTACATACAGCCTAAACACCAAATAATTGCTCAACACCCAAAGAGAGCAACTGCGAAGTACAATGTCGACTCACCCGCGTACTCGAGATGGATGTGAGCGCGGAACGGTTTACGGTGTCCGCGATGGTAGCCGAGACACCAGAGGTTCTTTTCATCGTCCTCCGGCCTGATCCGGTGGGTGATGTTCTGCGACACGGTCGACCCCGTCCAAGGCCACACCCACTCCTCGTCGCCCTGCACCTCCACGTCATTGCGGTCGTCCTCCCTGATGACGTCACCGCCCACCAACCACCTCAGGCTGCCGACCGGGCGACTCCACGTCGTCTTGCACGTAGCCCTGATGACGCCGTCGACGATGGTCGCGTCCAGGTGGAGCTCCTTGAACGGACCTGGCGGCGACAACCGTTCGCGTGTTAGACCTTTTTCAGAATTGATCGAGGACCCTTTGTTACGAGTAATCACGGCCCTCTAGATCTTCAATGACAACAATGCACAACAGTGAAAAATGCACCATAACATAACATTTGAAAACTAGTTGTTATTGTTGAGCATTGTTGTCATTGATCTATCAAGGACCGTTATAGATAGAGGTAATCACGGCCCTCTAGATCAATTCTGAAAATCGTCCATCATTTACTTAACTCGTCACCCTCCCGCGCGTGACCGCGGCAAAATACACGTTCCAAAAATGTTCCGCTATTGGGCGTAAGAGACGCCACCTGTTGCACACCACCTCCATGTGGGGCCCCCCATAAATGTTTTTGCCTCGGGCCCCCAAATATGAAAAGGCGGCTTTGCCGGGCGGTGGTCACATAACTAGGGGGTGGAGCTTCAAACCGTGTCAATCTGCACGCCAGTACCGGGCCTACCAGCGAGCTTACTTACTGGTGACGTTAGTGGGAGTGAGGCCTACTTACTGGTGACGGGAGTGAGAATTACTTACTGGTGACGGTAGTGGGAGTGAGGCCTACTTACTGGTGACGGGAGTGAGAATTACTTACTGGTGACGGTAGTGGGAGTGAGGCCTACTTACTGGTGACGGGAGTGAGAATTACTTACTGGTGACGGTAGTGGGCGTGAGGCCTACTTACTGGCGACGGTGAAGGGAGTGAGGTCTACTTACTGGTGACGGTGACGGGAGTGAGGCCTACTTACTGGTGACGGTAGTGGGAGTGAGGCCTACTTACTGGTGACGGTGACGGGAGTGAGAATTACTTACTGGTGACTGTGATGGGAGTGAGGCCTACTTACTGGTGACGGTAGTGGGAGTGAGGCCTACTTACTGGTGACGGTGACGGGAGTGAGAATTACTTACTGGTGACGGTGACGGGAGTGAGGCCTACTTACTGGCGACGGTGAAGGGAGTGAGGTCTACTTACTGGTGACGGTGACGGGAGTGAGGCCTACTTACTGGTGACGGTAGTGGGAGTGAGGCCTACTTACTGGTGACGGTGACGGGAGTGAGAATTACTTACTGGTGACTGTGATGGGAGTGAGGCCTACTTACTGGTGACTGTGACGGGAGTGAGGCCTACTTACTGGTGACGGTGACGGGAGTGAAGCCTACTTACTGGTGACGGTAGTGGGAGTGAGGCCTACTTACTGGTGACGGTGACGGGAGTGAGAATTACTTACTGGTGACGGTGATGGGAGTGAGGCCTACTTACTGGTGACGGTGACGGGAGTGAGAATAACTTACTGGTGACTGTGATGGGAGTGAGGCCTACTTACTGGTGACGGTGACGGGAGTGAGGCTTACTTACTGGTGACGGTGACGGGAGTGAGGCCCACTTACTGGTGACGGTGATGGGAGTGAGGCCTACTTACTGGTGACGGTGACGGGAGTGAGGCCCACTTACTGGTGACGGTGACGGGAGTGAGGCCTACTTACTAGTGACGGTGACGGGAGTGACGCCTACTTACTAGTGACGGTGACGGGAGTGAGGCCTACTTACTAGTGACGGTGATGGGAGTGAGGCCTATTTACTGGTGACGGTGACGGGAGTGAAGCCTACTTACTGGTGACGGTGATGGGAGTGACGCCTACTTACTGGTGACGGTGACGGGAGACACGCCTACTTACTGGTGACGGTGATGGGAGTGAGGCCTACTTACTGGTGACGGTGACGGGAGACACGCCTACGTACTAGTGACGGTGATGGGAGTGAGGCCTACTTACTAGTGACGGTGATGGGAGTGAGGCCTACTTACTGGTGACGGTGACGGGAGACACGCCTACTTACTGGTGACGGTGACGGGAGTGAGAATTACTTACTGGTGATGGTGATAAGAGTGAGGCCTACTTACTGGTGACTGTGACGGGAGTGAGGCCTACTTACTGGTGACGGTGACGGGAGTGACGCCTACTTACTGGTGACGGTGACGGGAGTGAGAATTACTTACTGGTGACGGTGATGGGAGTGACGCCTACTTACTAGTGACGGTGATAGGAGTGAGGCCTACTTACTGGTGACGGTGACGGGAGTGAAGCCTACTTACTGGTGACGGTGATGGGAGTGACGCCTACTTACTAGTGACGGTGCTGGGAGTGAGGCCTACTTACTGGTGACGGTGATGGGAGTGACGCCTACTTACTAGTGACGGTGATAGGAGTGAGGCCGACTTACTGGTGACGGTGACGGGAGTGAGGCCTACTTACTGGTGACGGTGACGGGAGACACGCCTACTTACTTGTGACGGTGATGGGTGTGAGGCCTACTTACTAGTGACGGTGATGGGAGTGAGGCCTACTTACTGGTGACGGTGACGGGAGACACGCCTACTTACTGGTGACGGTGACGGGAGTGAGAATTACTTACTGGTGATGGTGATAAGAGTGAGGCCTACTTACTGGTGACTGTGACGGGAGTGAGGCCTACTTACTGGTGACGGTGACGGGAGTGACGCCTACTTACTGGTGACGGTGACGGGAGTGAGAATTACTTACTGGTGACGGTGATGGGAGTGACGCCTACTTACTAGTGACGGTGATAGGAGTAAGGCCTACTTACTGGTGACGGTGACGGGAGTGAAGCCTACTTACTGGTGACGGTGATGGGAGTGACGCCTACTTACTAGTGACGGTGCTGGGAGTGAGGCCTACTTACTGGTGACGGTGATGGGAGTGACGCCTACTTACTAGTGACGGTGATAGGAGTGAGGCCTACTTACTGGTGACGGTGACGGGAGTGAGGCCTACTTACTGGCGACGGTGACGGGAGTGAGGCCTACTTCCTGGTGACGGTGATGGGAGTGACGCCTACTTACTGGTGACGGTGACGGGAGTGAGGCCTACTTACTGGTGACGGTGACGGGAGTGAGGCCTACTTACTGGTGATGGTGACGGGAGTGAGGCCTACTTACTGGTGACGGTGACGGGAGTGAGGCCTACTTACTGGTGACGGTGACGGGAGTGAGGCCTACTTACTGGTGACGGTGACGGGAGTGAGGCCTACTTACTGGTGACGGTGACGGGAGTGAGGCCTACTTACTGGTGACGGTGACGGGAGTGAGGCCTACTTACTGGTGACGGTGACGGGAGTGAGGCCTACTTACTGGTGACGGTGACGGGAGTGAGGCCTACTTACTGGTGACGGTGACGGGAGTGAGGCCTACTTACTGGTGACGGTGATGGGAGTGAGGCCTACTTCCTGGTGACGGTGACGGGAGTGAGGCCTACTTACTGGTGACGGTGACGGGAGTGAGGCCTACTTACTGGGGACGGTGATGGGAGTGAGGCCTACTTACTGGTGACGGTGGTGGGAGTGAGGCCTACTTACTGGTGACGGTGATGGGAGTGAGGCCTACTTCCTGGTGACGGTGACGGGAGTGAGGCCTACTTACTGGTGACGGTGACGGGAGTGAGGCCTACTTACTGGTGACGGTGATGGGAGTGAGGCCTACTTCCTGGTGACGGTGACGGGAGTGAGGCCTACTTACTGGTGACGGTGACGGGAGTGAGGCCTACTTACTGGTGACGGTGATGGGAGTGAGGCCTACTTACTGGTGACGGTGATGGGAGTGAGGCCTACTTCCTGGTGACGGTGACGGGAGTGAGGCCTACTTACTGGCGACGGTGATGGGAGTGAGGCCCACTTACTGGCGACGGTGATGGGAGTGAGGCCTACTTACTGGCGACGGTGATGGGAGTGAGGCCTACTTACTGGCGACGGTAAAGGGAGTGAGGCCCACTTACCGGCGACGGTGATGGGAGTGAGGCCTACTTACTGGTGACGGTGACGGGAGTGAGGCCTACTTACTGGCGACGGTGACGGGAGTGAGGGCTTCTTACTGGCGACGGTGATGGTAGTGAGGCCTACTTACTGGTGACGGTGACGGGAGTGAGGCCTACTTACTGGTGACGGTGACGGGAGTGAGGCCTACTTACTGGTGACGGTGACGGGAGTGAGGCCTACTTACTGGTGACGGTGACGGGAGTGAGGCCTACTTACTGGTGACGGTGACGGGAGTGAGGCCTACTTACTGGTGACGGTGACGGGAGTGAGGCCTACTTACTGGTGACGGTGACGGGAGTGAGGCCTACTTACTGGTGACGGTGATGGGAGTGAGGCCCACTTACTGGTGACGGTGATGGTAGTGAGGCCTACTTACTGGTGACGGTGACGGGAGTGAGGACATGCTCGACGCTCTCCCGCGCCCCCATTAAGGTGTGCACCAGTCCGTTGTCCCGCTCGGACAGGCTGTCTATCTTGACGCCGCAGTCTCCGGCCCGCAGCCCCTCGCCCCTGTAGCGGTAGCCGAACCCGTCCATCCCCGAGCCCCCGAAGAACCGGCTCACCAACACCCCCTGACCATCGGGCAAGATCGGCCTGATCTCGCAGGTCGTCAGCCAGGTGGGCGCGTGGCTCAGTATGATCGCCTCCTGGCCGGGGGAGGCGATCAGCGCTGTAGGCTGGGTCACAACACCCTCTAGGCGGCCTTGGGCTGCAACACGGGGACAAAATAAATAGTGGCAACATTTCTAGTATGAGGTAATGACTCAATAGTGACAGACTTACCAGTGACAGTATAGTGAAAACTTACTTGTGACAGTGTAGTGACAGACTTACTAGGAACAGTGTAGTGACAGACTTACCAGTGACAGTGTAGTGGCAGACTTACCAGTGACAGTGACAGTGTAGTTAAAGACTTACTTGTGACAGTGTGGTGAAAGACTTACTAGGAACGGTGTAGTGACAGACTTACCAGTGACGGTGTAGTGAAAGACTTACTAGAGACAGTGACAGTGACAGACTTACTTGTGACAGTGTAGTGAAAGACTTACTAGAGACAGTGTAGTGACAGACTTACCAGTGACGGTGTAGTTCAAGACTTACTAGAGACAGTGTAGTGACAGACTTACCAGTGACAGTGTAGTGATAGACTTACTAGTGACAGTGTAGTGACAGACTTACCAGTGACAGTGTAGTGATAGACTTACTAGTGACAGTGTAGTGACAGACTTACTAGTGGGAGTGTAGTGACAGACTTACTAGTGACAGTGTAGTGACAGACTTACTAGTGGGAGTGTAATGACAGACTTACTAGGAAAAGTGTAATTCAAGACTTACTAGTGACAGTGTAGTGACAGACTTACCAGTGACAGTGTAGTGACAGACTTACTAGAGACAGTGTAGTGACAGACTTACTAGTGACAGTGTAGTGACAGACTTACTAGTGACAGTGTAGTGACAGACTTACTAGTGGGAGTGTAGTGACAGACTTACTAGGAAAAGTGTAGTTCAAGACTTACTAGAGACAGTGTAGTGACAGACTTACCAGTGACAGTGTAGTGACAGACTTACTAGTGACAGTGTAGTGACAGACTTACTAGTGACAGTGTAGTGACAGACTTACTAGTGGGAGTGTAGTGACAGACTTACTAGGAAAAGTGTAGTTCAAGACTTACTAGAGACAGTGTAGTGACAGACTTTCTAGTGACAGTGTAGTGACAGACTTACTAGTGGGAGTGTGGTGAAAGACTTACCAGAGACAGTGTAGTGACAGACTTACTAGGAACGGTGTAGTGACAGACTTACTAGTGACAGTGTGGTGAAAGACTTACCAGTGACAGTGTAGTGACAGACTTACTAGTGACAGTGTGGTGAGTACTTACCAGAGACAGTGTAGTGACAGACTTACTAGTGACAGTGTGGTGAAAGACTTACCAGTGACAGTGTAGTGACAGACTTACTAGTGACAGTGTGGTGAAAGACTTACCAGTGACAGTGTAGTGACAGACTTACTAGTGACAGTGTGGTGAAAGACTTACCAGAGACAGTGTAGTGACAGACTTACTAGTGACAGTGTAGTGACAGACAGTGTAGTGACAGACTTACTAGTTACAGTGTAGTGACAGACTTACTAGTGACAGACTTACTAGTGACAGTGTAGTGACAGACTTACTAGTGACAGTGTAGTGACAGACTTACTAGTGACAGTGTGGTTAAAGACTTACTAGAGACAGTGTAGTGACAGACTTACTAGTGACAGTGTAGTGAAAGTGACAGACTTACTAGTGACAGTGTAGTGAAAGTGACAGACTTACTAGGAACGGTGTAGTAGCTCCACTGGTGGATGAACCCGCCCCCCTCGGCCGCCTCCACCTTACAGGCCACCACCCTGGGTCGGTCGTCCGCCTCCACCAGCATCTCCATCCCGCAGTCACCGTAGGCCAACCCCCGCCCGTAGTAGCGTGACGTAATGGGGCCCGTCACCCCCCACTCGTCACCCCCCTCGTTGTGCTGCTGGTAGAAGCCGAACCCGTACGATGCCATCCCTTCCAGCACGTCGACCCACAAGACCTCACATCGCACCAGAGGTCGCTCGGCCTTGCAGATCCACGTCACCGCTGTCTTGTTGGCGGTCACCTGGATGTCAAGGTCATAGCCCCTCGCACCTGTTGATGTAACAGCAGGTTGTAATGGTGTCCCTGTCACCGCTGTCCTGTTGGCGGTCACCTGGATGTCAAGGTCATAGCCCCGCGCACCTGTTGATGTAACAGCAGGTTGTAATGGTGTCCAGCCTGGCTGTCACCGCTGTCCTGTTGGCGGTCACCTGCATGTCAAGGTCATAGCTCCGCGCACCTGTTGATATAACAGCAGGTTGTAATGGTTGATAAGCGAGCGCATCAACTTTTACACTGCATAAAAGTCTTCAAAACATCCGCCATTGTTCACGGCCTTGCATCGAGCAGGCCACAGCCGTCTAAATAACTCACGGAAAGTACGCGGGCTATTATTACGTTGCCACAGTAATGCTTGTTTCACTACATGGACGTCGACGAGTGCCGGAAGTGGATGATCCGACCAATCAGGGCGAAGCGGCGCTTGCAAGCGCCGAAGTTGGTTGGTTCCAACTTCTTCGGATCATCTACTTCCGGCGCTCGGCGCTCGTCGACGTCCAGGTAGACGGTAGTGAAACAAGCATTACTTCCAATAATTATGAAATCATGGCAACCAGGTTTTCCATTGGTTGTTGCCATGGGGAAAATAAGTTAGTTGCCTTCTAAATATCTATCTGAATGTTCATAATACCTGGTCTAAGTATTATGAAAAATTTAGAAGGTAACTAACTTGTTTTCACCATGGCAACTACCAATGTGAAGCCATGTTGTGTGCTAGTCGTAAGAGGCGACAAAAGGAGACCCTGCCCCTCCCCCCCCCACTGTCCCACTGAATATTTCTCCTCCCACTTGGCCCTGCCCTCCCTTTCTGGACTCCCGTATGACGACCCACGCGACGTATAATGGACCTGATTCGGATCTGGCTTTACTCTTCATCATCATCTTTCTCATCTTCATTATCACCCGCTCATCGTCTCGATTGGCCATAGTTGCGAAAATATGAGACGTTAAGCCCCATTAATCAATCCATCTTAGACCATTTCAAAGACTATCTAGGTCCCTTTGTATGAATATCATCACGGTCCTCTAAATCTTTATGAGCAACAATGAACTAAAATTAAAAACATAAAATCAAGGTGAGTAGATGATGATTTTGTATGCATCAATGAACCTTGATATAAAATTTGAAAACTGATTTTTAATTGTTGTGTATTTGTTGTTCTTGAAGATTTAGGAGACCGTGGTGATACTCATACAAAGGGTTCTAGATAGTTTTTGAACAACGGGTCACAACGCGTCGTAGGGTGTAAGAAGTTTTATTATTGGATATTTCTTACGCCTTACTCTTCAACCTAACGACTCACGCCTTAAAACTGATTGTGAATGGCGCTTTAGGATACCTTACTGAATATTTTATGATTCAGGCCCTTAATTTCTTTTGCGAGGATCGCTTTCCCCCCACCCCTCCCCCCAGGGTGCGAATTGACGGCCAGGCAGAGGGAGAGATGCCCAAGTATAGTATCTGCGTGGGTAGTAAGGGGTCTGGGGGCAAAGCCCCAGCCGCCGGGACAACATTTTTTGTGGATATTGCCCTCGAGATGGGCTTAGAAGCGATCTGAGAGTCCATTGGTTTGGTTTATTAATGTACAAACACTTCCTGGCTGGGTATATATGTGTAAATTGTCGCATTATTTATTAACGTTACGAGATAAAGTCACTTAATTGATATGATTTGTGATGACTGATGAGATGGATATACAGAGGCGGGAGGGGGGGGGATATCTTTCAGTCAAACCGAGCCAGGGATGAAATTACCAGAGGGAGAAATTCCTCCCCCCCCCCCCCCCCCGTCAATTCGCACCCTGGCAACTACTTCTATTGAATCTTATTAACCAAGTCCACGATAAAAATTAACAGCAAAGTTCTAACCAATCCTATTGGCTGATGAAAACCCATTGTTGCTCATCGGCCAATAACATTGATTAAAACTAGTGATGCGGACGATAATCGTATATCGATAAATATCGATAATATCGTATATCGATACGATACGATATGCGCCGTCGTATCGCGATATTCATGACGATATTATTTTGCACCCAGTATCATGATAAATTGTTAATACTTCATGGTATCGTCATTGTTTACAATTTCGTATGGCGGTTATTTGATTATTCTATTGATGTTAGCCGAGCATCCCTTGGCAAAGTTTGCATGCTGCTGTTCCCCCCCCCCCCCCCCCCCCGCCCGCACGCAATGTTGGCGGTAACACAGTAGTCGTCAATGTGTAATTCAAGATCAGCAGAACGAAACTGACTCGCCATCATTAGCAGACAGACCGCCCGCTCTACACTAAAAAATAAAAATAGAACTCCACTTCGTGGGTCCATGAGCCGCTTGCTAAAGGAAGACGGACTATTTTTAGGCCTCGATTACCTGCACTCATTCATTGACTTCCTTCCGAAAAGTCTGCATTGTTTGACATCTTTCAAGATCCAAATCTACGTTTCACTGCTCCGCTGCCTCAACCCCCCCCCCCCCCCCCCCCCCCACCCATTCCGTCCTTCACCAGCCGACAAACCGGTTTGTTTGGCCATCGGCTACAATCACAATGCGCTATTTATTTGCTATTATCGCGATAATATCGTATCGCGATATTATTATATGCTCGCGATATTATCACGATATATCGTGATATATTGTGGGAAAAAATGCGATTATCGATATGAATTTATTTATCATAACGCATCCTTAATTAAAACCTTACTGTTACTCTACTGTCAATTTTCATTGTGGATTGGCCTGTAAATAAGAAAGTAAGGAAGTATGAAGTACGTATTGGCGTAACTTACCGAAGACTTGTAATGCAATAAGCAACCCCAAGATAAGCTTGGTGTGGATGCCACTGAACCAACCCATGTCATCACTAACCTACTCTAGTGATGTCAATACTTGGAATAATGTCGCCTTATTAGGTCATCGCGTTATATACTCACTAGTTGGATCGCTTTCGATCTATTTTCACATTAAATATCTGGAGACATTTTTACCCCCTAATAGATTATATTTCTTTGAGTTACTTTCAATATATTGATGGCACAGTTTCGTTATCTGATGCAGCTAAGTTTTATGACGGATGGTCGTAGTACGCATCGCATTACCCTGTGCCATTTAAATAGACATTTAAATAGACAATCTGATAGTCGGCGTATCTTTACATTGACCCCGAAGATGATCTGATTGAAAATAAATAAAAGAAAATAAATTCTCATTTAGAGTCTACCCACTCAGTAACAAGACTGATTTTCAGTGGGGCAAAGCGACTTAAACCAACCCTGTAAGCTCCGAACACCATCGACGAGTGAGCGATAACCAATCAAAGATCGATATATCAAATACGAAACATATGAATCTGTGATTGGACGGTGCGAACACCTGCGGACAGATGCCAGAATCAACAAGGTCGATTTAGAACAACTTTGAATTTATTGAGTGTTTTATTCAATTTATTCAATAACAAATAGAACAATAGGTAAAACTATTACAATAATGAATCAACAGGAAAAATACTGAACAAAAGACAACACCAAAGGACTCGAAACAAACTACCATAGAAAACATAATTATGTGTATTGATAATGAAATGAATGATATAATTATGTAATGTATTGAAAATATGTAATTGGAATAAAAAAAAATTAAATTCATAAAATGAGCGTGAATTGATAATTTTAAACTAGAAAAATTAATGCGAAAATTGAATCACCCGCAAACACCGAAATCAACTGAACGAATAACTTCGGTTGGGGTGGGGGGGATGGGGGGGGGGTAGCAACGCGTCTCCTGGACGTATGATCGCCGTAGAATACATCAACATGTGGTTTTAGAGGATTTGTCCTGTTTATTATATAGTTAGATGGTTTATTAGAGGGGGGTGGGGGGGCAATGTCCCCCCTGCGCACACCTGCGCTGTCGGGGCAGAACACAACTATTGCCCTCCAAGATGTGAATGTTACTATTGTGACTGTTACTATTGTGACACTTGTTTATCTACTGAAAGTGGAGCAGTGACCCAATCAGATGTTGATCTGACCCGGGTTCACTGACCACTGGTCAATAAAATCACTCGCACAGCGCGATATTAAATATAATTCATTCATGACATTAATAATTGTATCGTGTTTACACTTTTTAAACTTGCATGGCTCCAGATTAAATATATAGGCCTATAGCGACTGCAAAATCCTATTATTGAGAAGAAAGCCTTCCCCCCCTCCCCCCCCCCAAGTATATTTGGTTGGACCACACCCCACCCCGAACCAAAATCCTGGTTACGCCCCTAGTCTCACTGTAAAAGCACGCAAAATAACGTTGTATAGTTATATTTTGAGATTTTGAGAACCAAAATTGGCAAATGTCAAAAATGCAACTCGAACCCGCACGGAGGTACGAACCTGGGTCCTTTACTCAAAAACTGCGGGTTGTCACGCAGTTTGGGATACACATTTGGATAGGTTTGCAGATTGATAGTGTAGTATGGGTTGCGCGAAACATATCAGGGTTTTGTTAAAAATTGAAGCAAAGTTAGTAATTACGTATTATTTTCCGCACAGAAGTACGAACCTGGGTCATTTAATCAAAAACTGCGGGTTGTCACGCAGTTTGGGATACTTATTTACATAGGTAATATATTGCATATCAGTTTTTTTTTTAAATGATGCAATGTTAGTAATTTCTAATTAGTAATTACGTATTATTTTCCGCACGGAGGTACGAACCTGGGTCATTTACTCAAAAACTGCGGGTTGTCACGCAGTTTGGGATACACATTTGGATAGGTTTGCAGATTGATAGTATAGGCCTAGTATGGGTTGCGCGAAACATATCAGGATTTTGTTAAAAAAATGATATCATATTGTTACAGGGGCATCTGTTTGGCTGCATATATGCCATTATTTTGCTAGCGGATTTACTGCAGCAGTCGGCATGTTGGCTACTCGGCCAGCGGCCATTTTCGAGTTTTGACTTCGAGATATCGTCGCCAAAGTCACGCCGGGTGCTTCCGTGAAATCGTGTCTACAGCTCCGATCAGATGTTTATCAGATGATGATCAAAGCGAGCGTGCTCTGAGCACTTGACTCGGGATTATAAGAACGAGCCGAACTCCGGGGTTGCTTAGAGCAATTCAAAGAACGCACCCAATAATAAACAACATGGCGACGGGAAAAGTTCGTGGGTTTGTTTACACACAACAAGAAAAAGATATTTTAAAGAAAATTGTGGCCGGTTTTGCAAAAATAATTGAAAACAAAAGGACAGACGCTCTGTCTTCCAAACAGAAGGATCAAGCTTGGGTTCGCGTTGCCACTGCATTCAACTCGTATCCAAATGTAACAAGGGTGAGTCCTTAGGACCTAACGTAGGCCTAGGTCGGCCTACTCAACAAATGATTTCTGGCTGGGATTGTATGGATGCAAGCAGAAAAGGACAAGTATGACGTAAAGGGTAGGGAAACGGGAGGACGTGGACTGTCTTACGTCTCCACCTCGACCTGTCCGGCTAGGGTGGCCCTACCAGAAGCATAGGCCTAGCCTAGGCCTAGGCCAACCCTACTCAATGCTTACGCCGGCATAAACCTCAGGCCTAGGCCTAGCCCTAGCTCTCAGACCAATTTCCAAAACTGTATTGATTGGATCAACGGAACCTACCCCTATCATACAATAAGCAATAAACAAAGGACGCAAACCTGCCCACCGCGATAAGGTAGGCTAGGCCTCGCAGTCCATGGACAGATAGGCCCTATACGTTCCAGCTAATGTCATGACTACAAATTTTCATCAAGCCTATGGTACTATCAACATTTAACCTTAAGCTATAACCCTCTACAATTACCATCGAAGGTTTACCCTAGACCAAGACACAGAATACACCTTCCTCCCCCCCCCCCCCCCCCTAAGAGTAGACCTACTCCTATTTAGATGGGGGGGGGGGTCAAGTTTTTGATGTCACCTGCAAGGAGCCCAGCCTGCAGGCTCGGACTGGCTAGGGATGCCGGGATGCGCTCTCATCCCGGGCCTTTGGCACGTGACAGGTGCACTCACGGCACCCTCACTAGACTCTCATACAACACTAGCGACTGCCTTGGGATCCATTTTTTATTGCATTTTACAGTTAAACCGTGCATCGTAGAGTGAAACGGGGCTTATTCTGGCATCACACAGGCACCCTCACTTGACTCCCACACAATGGGGCTTTGCACTGCCACATTCTCCCACTCGCAGCGCCAGCGTAGTGCCAGCCCTCAGACAAGGTCTACTTGATCTCCGCATAACTTAGCCATGAAAAAAGATCTGATTTACCCATCCAGGAGGCTCTGGACTTGAGCTCGAACTATGGTGGCGCTGCTTCTATTCCAATGTCTTTGGCAAAATGCTGCCATCACAGCCTGCTGGATGGGTCAAGTAGACCTTGTCCGTGCTGATTTACCCATCCAGCTGGCCATGGATTTAGGCTTGGACGGTGGTGGCGCATTCTACGTCAAGCTTAGCGTGCAAAGCCCCATTCTAGTGGCTGCCTTGGGATCCATTTTTAATTGCATTTCACAGCTAAACCGTACATCGTAAAGTGAAATGGGGCTTACTCTGGCATCACACAGGCACCCTCACTAGACTCCCATACAACACTAGTAGCTGCCTTTGGATCAATTTTTAATTGCATTTTACAGCTAAACCGTACATCGTAAAGTGAAACGGACCTTATTCTAGAATCACACAGGCACCCTCACTTGACTCCCATACAACACTAGTGGCTGCCTTGGGATCCATTTTTAATTGCATTTTACAGCTAAACCGTGCATCGTAGAGTGAAACGGGGCTTATTCTAGCATCACACAGGCACCCTCACTAGACTTCCATACAACACTAGTGTCTCCTTGGGATCAATTTATAATTGCATTTTACAGCTAAACCGTGCATCGTAGGCAGGCGCGGACCGGCTAGGGATGCGATCAAATACGGGTCCTTTGGCTGTCCGGGCCCCCGGGCTGCTACCAGAAAGTTCCTATGATGTAAATACTTCTCTGTATTTTGCTAAAAAATTCTTAACCCCACTCTATATGTATTATTTTGAAATTATAATTGAATTTATTGTACGGTAATATTTATTGTAAATATTTAATGTTTTTAATTGAATATAAAGGAAATTATTTTGCTTCAGGTTGGGTTGCCTCTGTTAATTGCGCCCTAAAATCGTATTTTATGCCATAAAATTCAATGCAATCCCAATAAAAATGTTACGCCTTCGGCTTTTTTGCTTCCGGTAGCTGGGGCTTTGCCCCAGACCCCAGCTGCGCCACGCTTCCTCGTGCGGGCCCCCCGAAACCCAGCATCTCGGGCCTTTTTATTCCAGTCCACCCCTGGCACCCTGCATAAAATAGGCCTAAGCCTACTTCCTATAAAATTAGGCCACAATCCCCCGTTAGCACCCTTAGCCATATTGGTAGAGGTCCGTGTATTTCGCGAATAACGATAACACCGAAATATCTAGGAATAATTTTATTTCACAAAATGAGCATGAATTAATCGATTTTAAACATGAAAATGTCAAAATTGAATCACCGCCAAACACCGAAATTCGTATAAATCAGTGAATAACACCGAAATTCGCATTATTCGTGTTTTTAATGACGAAAAAGATTAAAAATCAGAGATTTTTAATTATACGCTCATTTTTTCCTTTTTTTTGCCGGTATGGACAATCTGGAAAAAATAATGTCTCAAGTAACACTACACTGTATAAATGCATATTCAAACTTCTCGTAGATAAATCACCCACGTGCTAGTTGTAAATGAAACGCTACATGTGTGAAAATGTAGGAAATATGGATAAAACCGTCATTAATACAGCGTTCATTGAATAACACCGAAATTTGTTACTTCAAAAACGAAATTTACTGTGAAATAAAACCGTTTTCACGGACCCCTACTGGGCTACAATCTTATCAGGTCCTGAGAATGGCTAGTCACTAAATTCTTCTTCTTTTTCTCTTATGCCAACAATTGACCTACTTGGTCATCATACGTTTTCGCGTTTCCCAGTAGAGATAGGATTCTTTTTCTGCCTCCGTCATATCTTTTGGCATTGCATCTCTTGTGTCATCTATCACTAAATTAATATGTATTTGATTAATTGGAACTCAGAACAAGATAAAACATGTTCTAGTGAGGGGAAGGGTACAGAAGGACGACAGCTTACCTGAGAAAGTAGATAGGTCGCTTTGAGAAACATATATATGAGAAGACAAATAAACTGAGACGTTTCGGCCAACTAGTGGTCTTGATCACTCGGGGTGAGTAGAATAACTAAACTAAACTTTAGACTAGGGTGAATTTACATGATAATAATTTTATTTTTACTAGGAAAACACTCTGTTTGACGCGTTGATAAGCGAGCGCGTCCATATCTACGAACGTTCTGGCGAAAAGATCTCAAAGCTAATAAAAACAATTAACAACAATTCAAGAATGTGCATTTCAAAATTTTTTCTAATTTCCATAGCTATTATACTTCCCGATATTGTTGAATGCAGTGCAAGTGCAATTTGCGTTGCTAAGTATTTTCGTTGTCATTCTGTCAAGTGTTTTCGTGGCGGTCCGCCACCGTTACTAACAGTTAATGAGTGTAACTTTGTAACTTTTCGAACGATTTTGCCTCAAAACTATACACCTTCAATCCACATCGAGGCTTGTAGATGGTCCAAATTTCAAGCTGATCGGACTTTCCGTTCAATTGCTATCGACAGACATAAAAACAAAACAAACACAATGAAGTGCCATAAGAGTCTCGTGGAGACGCTCGCTTCGCTCGCTTAATGATTTGGGTCATTTCCAGCGACTTCCAGAACAACTCCGTCAAGCATGGAAGAACATGAAGTCGTTGGAGAAGAAACAGGCGCTGACTCTGCGCAGAATGGCGACGGCCGACGGTCCGCCCGCGCCCGATCCACCGGAAGACCCGCTCGGCGACGCGTCAGCTCTCCACACGGTCGACCCCGGCGTCGACGCTTTGCTCCGACTCTCGGCCGGGCGCGCGATACGTTCCGCAGCGCCCCCGACCTCGTTTGGATGCTGCGCGGGAACAGACGCAGACGCGGACGGTACGTTGATGCCACATTTCACTGCTAGACTACGTAAAACGTATTATGTGGATGTGTAAGTTTGCCTAACGGCTAGGTTTGAGCTTGGGGGGAAGGATAGGAAGGAACCAACAGCTTACCTTGTAGTAGTTGCGGCCTTCGGAGTCGATAGAAACACACAAAAAAGATATAAACAAAACGTCGAGACAGTTTCGGCCTGACGTGGCCTTGATCACCCGACGAAGGTGGAAGAGTCTTCTTTTTGGTGTTTCTATCGACTCCGAAGGCCGCAACTACTACAAGGTAAGCTGTTGGTTCCTTCCCATCCTTCCCCCCCAAGGCAAAACATATTATGTAATTACTTTCATAGGCCTAGCTGAGTCTGTAGGTATGTATAAGAGTGGAGATATTTTAAGTTTGACATATTTTATTACAAGCTCCAACCCCTAGATATGTGACCACCACTCAGCATAACAAATATGACATAGTTATCGGGTTGTTACGGGGGTGATGGGCGGTCACATGGCGATGGAGGGGAGGAGCAGGGGAGCGTCAAACTAAGAAAATCTCGTGTACCACATGATATCGCGTCATAAAATCCTTATTTTCAAGTGACCAATTTAGTGTAGCAGAAAGCATCTAGCAACTACTGCTGGTATGATCTCCAGTTTTAGGTGAATGGGCATAATTTAAACTCATAGGGCTCAGTTTTGAGAGGTGCTTGGTGGTCTGGTGACTTGTTTTCACCACGGCAACCAGGCTTCCCATTGGTTGATTGGTTATTGCCGTGGTGGCGGCAATTCGGTGGCATGCTAGGTGTTTCATGGAACCAGGTCTAGCTATCTAGTTTCAATTGTAAATTGTAAGCTTCTTCCCTCTCTTTGTAAAGAGAAGTTATACATTGTACCATGACAACCCTCAAAATTTCTACTTGCTAGGTTGCAACTTGTGAGTGACAAAATCAATGCAATAATGACAGCAAAATGCTTCTTTAGGGCATCAAACATAATCTTCTTTCTTCTTCTTATGACCCACAGTTGACATCTCATGTCATCATGTATTTTCGGGTCAGTCGGTAGAGATAGGACTCCTGTTCCCTCCGATCCATGCCATCCGGCATTTTGTCCCTTTCATCCTTTAGATATGTACATTCAATGGAAGTCAAACAATGTTTGGTCTACGGTGAAATTGCCTCTGGGGGCAGCGGTTTTCGACCCCGGCTACATCACACTTCCTCGTCGCAACACGATGCGGGTGAACAACTTGTGGATTTGCAGAGGGTTGTTACTGTACTTGTCCAAGGAATTAAACTCTTCTCTTCTTCTCTTATGCCCACATTGACACATTTATGTCATCGTGCGTCTCGCCAACCAATAGAGACAAGCCTCCTGCTCCTTCCTGTCCAGCCCTCCTGGCATTCCTTCGTTGTGCTCTTTCATTATCGAGCAATGGAATAGATGTTGCCTGTCCTAATTGAACTTTTCATTTTATTAAAATTAAACTATTAATTTTATAAAAATTAAACTATTAATTTTATAAAATTTAAACTATTTTACCTTGTTACAGCTGGGCACTGTTTCCACCGCGAGCGGCAAGAAGCGCATACGAGCGATCTGGCCGTGGCAGCGCGGCAAAGAGACGAGCTCCACGAGTTCCGCGTCCGCGAAGCCAGGGCCGCGGCCGAAGCGGCAGAGTCGCGGGCCGAGTTCGAGTGTATCCGAGCGCTGTGGATGCGGGAGCAGCTGGACTACGAGCGGCAGAGGCGACCCAGATCAGAGACGGACGGTTCGCCTTCGCGATGATCGGACCTTTGTTTTCCACGCTTTGCAATGTTTTTTGAAAAGAAAGTATTTCCTTGGTAAAGCGTCTGTCTTTTTGTTTTCAACTAGGCCTAGGCCACAAATTATCTTCTTCTTGTTGTGTGTACAAATCTTGTTGGTAAAATAAATACCTGTCTCCCCTTCTATTGTTATTGGGAAAGTACGAGCACTTTGTAACGCCCCTACTCGGACGTTACCGTTCGAACGAGGCGCGAAAACGCTTCTGTCAACTCAGGGTAGGGTCCAGCACTGTATTGTGGTGTTGATCTCGCATCCAAGTAGCTGTCACTATCTTCGCACTAGGTATATATTTATTTATGTTCTTATAAGTCAATGTAAGCAGTGTAAAAAAGTCGTGTGATGAAACATCCACTTTCCCGAGAATTTAATACAAGGTAGGATGTCTTTTTTCTGTTTAATATGTTAGTTAATAAGTAATATTTATATGGCCGTGCATTGGCGACGGTGACAAAATAGATTTCAATGTGTGTCAAGTAAAGTCCAAAGCAGATCATATAAACCATTTAGCGCATAAAGTTGCTGTTTAAAATATGTAGTGTTCAAATTAAACGGGTACGTTTTCGCAGTGTTCATCGAACTCTCTTGAAACTACCCCCTACTTGGAGTATTTTATATTTGTAATTTGGCAATACGTAAACCACTAGATCGGCTCACCTGTAAATCAGCTGTGTGCAGACCGTAACTCTCTGACAGCGCGCTGAGATCATTCCGAAAGTAGTTGAGAGTGCTGTGCCGAGTAGTCCGAAACTCACCGAGAGAGCTGTCTCAGCGCGCTGTGAACGCTGGAGGTTTTCAGTCCGGCGCTCTCAGCGTTTCAGGGGATTGTGGGTATTCAATATGGCGAAAACTGAAATCACGATTTAGGTGGTCCGTGTTGCAGGAAAAGCACGCCAAAAGTGAGTGCACCGTTCAACACACAGTGCAACTTGGGAGTTTATTTTTTATTTTAAAATGAGTTGTGACATGATAAAGCCATTAGCAGTTGCTTTCTGGGTGAAATGGGCAGTCTCCTAGTAGATTTATCATAATTGCTAATAGCGGGGGCAATGATCAATAAGTTAATAACTAGAGATCCTTGTAAATGGTTTTATTTTTTAGCATTTTTCGTTTTATTAAATCCAAATTTCGCTGTTGAGCAGTAATTTCAGCTTTTTGGCGGTGTTTCAATTTTAATTTTCCAAATCTAATTTGTATCTAGTATTCTAACGTATGTGGCATGCCTACATTGTCGCGAAAGAAAAGAACAAAAAAGAAAGCTGTCCCTAGGAATACGGAATGCAGTCGACGCACAAGCTACAAGAAAAATCTGTTGCGAGCCGGTTTGGTAGGGGTGGAAGAGTCACTGCAGATAATGTTGAAAATTACATTTTTGACAGAAATTCGGCGATTTCGCGTCAATTCAACAGCTTCAGTCTTTTTCGTTTTTATAACAGTAAACTTATGCTATTTCGCGTATACATGGGATTTCGTTTTATTTCGCGATTCAAAAAGACTAATTTTGGACTCACAGCAGACTGTCATGCCAACATATTTCAATTGCTGCACGTTCCAAGTGATTTCGCGCTATCGCGCATTGCGAAATACAAGGATCTCTATCAATAACACTACAAGCTAGAGTTGCGTCATTCGCGGCAGTCGAAATATATAGAGGAGGAATCACCCAAACACACACAATATTGGCAAGATACTGCTAATAATTGATACTGTTTTCATTATAAACGTTTAAAATTTGTTTTATTTATAAAATTTCGATAGTAAAATACACAACATAAATACGAAATAACAATAATTATTTTTAAATCAGTCAAAAAGTTATACAGTATTGCATATAATTGTTATTATTATAAACACATAGATCGTCACCTTTTGACTCGTAAGAACAAGTTCATTGGTTTGTTGGGCGAAATATGGGTTCAAAGTCAGGCTTGTTATGTTGCAGACGTGACCGTTTTGTTGTATAAACACATCAACGCATGTTGAAATCATTCCACAACTGTTGCTCTTTCCTACTGTGCGATGTACAGCGCTCCACATCTGTTGCTCTTTCCTACTGTGCAATGTACAGCGCTCCACAACTGTTGCTCTTTCCTACTGTGTGATGTACAGCACTCCACAACTGTTGCTCTTTCCTACTGTGCAATGTACAGCGCTCCACAACTGTTGCTCTTTCCTACTGTACAATGTACAGTGATCCACAACTGTTGCTCTTTCCTACTGTGTGATGTACAGTACTGCACAACTGTTGCTCTTTCCTACTGTGTGATATACAGCGCTCCACAACTGTTGCTATTTCCTACTGTGCCATGTACAGCGCTCCACAACTGTTGCTCTTTCCTACTGTACAATGTACAGTGCTCCACAACTGTTGCTCTTTCCTACTGTACAATGTACAGTGCTCCACAACTGTTGTTCTTTCCTACTGTGTGATGTACAGTACTGCACAACTGTTGCTCTTTCCTACTGTGCGATGTACAGTACTGCACAACTGTTGCTCTTTCCTACTGTGCCATGTACAGCGCTCCACAACTGTTGCTCTTTCCTACTGTGCAATGTACAGCGCTCCACAACTGTTGCTCTTTCCTACTGTACAATGTACAGTGCTCCACAACTGTTGCTCTTTCTTACTGTACAATGTACAGTGCTCCACAACTGTTGCTCTTTCCTACTGTACAATGTACAGTGCTCCACAACTGTTGCTCTTTCTTACTGTACAATGTACAGTGCTCCACAACTGTTGCTCTTTCCTACTGTGCAATGTACAGCGCTGCACAACTGTTGCTCTTTCCTACTGTGCGATGTACAGCGCTCCACAACTGTTGTTCTTTCCTACTGTGCGATGTACAGCGCTCCACAACTGTTGCTCTTTCCTACTGTGCGATGTACAGCGCTCCACAACTGTTGCTCTTTCCTACTGTGCGATGTACAGCGCTGCACATAACGTGCGTTGAGGTTTGGAGACACAGTTGGCCTTTAGAAGAACTTGCTCGTGGGTCACAGTTCACAGTACTGATAGATGTGTGTCGACGTCGCTTGAATGTGGTACTTCTGCTTTCAGTGAGTACGTTGGCGCAGTTAAGTCTTTGTTGGAGAAGGTATTAGTTAGTCAAGATGGGGTGACGATCTGTGGTCATCGCGCCAGGTGATGTTCGCGTCACGCTGCGTGGGGTGTGTATGGGTATACCCACTCCATCGGTCATCGCGCCAGTTGATGTTCGCGTCAAGCGGCGCGGGGTGTGTATGGGTATACCCACTCCATTGGTCATCGCGCCAGTTGATGTTCGCGTCACGTGGCGCCGGTCGTGCCAACTTAAACGCCGGAAACACCGATCTACGTCTGTTCAAATTGATTTAAAATGCAACAAAATTGTCACAAAGAATAACCCACCAATACATCATCATCATCATCTCTTAGATAATTTACTACTCTGTCTTATAAATGTTTCCTTATAGTAATAATGATAATGATTATTAATATTTCCGTGTTTCAAAGTTCTTATTTCAATTGAAAATGTGTGTTGCAACAACACGTAGGCCTAAATAAAAACATTTGGAAAACGGAAACATTAGTATTTCTGTTGACTTTAGCATTCATTGGACAGAGTATACTAAATTAACTAGGAGTTGACCTAGGCTATTATTGTGTTTTCTTGTGACAATTTAGTCTCTGTTCTTATATGACGTTCCTATTTCCGCTAACTTGTGCTCACCACACGTGGCGGAACACAGACGTGTTATGGCGGGTTTACACAACTGACTAGTGATCAAGGATTAGCGACTAAGAGCGCGTTTACATAACCGACTAGCCGCAACGGGCTTCTCTCATTGGCCGACAGTGGGAATACTGCGTGCCGATTGGCCGTGACTGAGGTTTGTCTTGACTTGACTAAGAAGTGGAACATATCTCAACTCCTTGGTCAAGTCCTTAGTCGCAGCCAATCGGAGAGCAGTATTCCCACCGTCGTCCAACGAGAGAAGCCCGTTGCGGCCAGTCGGTTACGTAAACCCGCCGTTAGCTTCAGTGGTCTCCGCCTTGAGGCGGCCCGCGCTGCCTTCGCCGTCGCGCAATCACCTCGCTCAAGTGTTCCACCCCCTCCACCATCAGCTTGATCACGACCACCAGGATGGCCACGAATATCGTCATCACCGCCATCACTATCACCACCACCAGCTCTACGAGCACCAGCACCAGCAGCTGCGCGATGTTCACCAGGAGCGCCAATATGGCCACCAGTCCCGCCATCTTGCTTGCGCGCGTCTAGGGCTCGCTCTTGCGCGTGGGCACGAAGCTCGCCACGCGCGCGCCAAAGCTGCTCGTCAGCGTCCGCAAGGCGGTGCAGATGAACCTCGTAACGGGCACGACCACGCGCGCGATCGTTTTCACTATCGTCTTGACTATCGGGATCGCTATGGACACGACTAGTGCCGACAGGATGGTCATAACTATCGTCACTATGGTCTTTACTATGACGTAGAGGATTACGTTTAGTGTCTGGTAGATGATTGCAACGATCAACAATGTTATTGTCATGGTCTTGATTAGGGTCGGTGATATTATCAGTGATGGGTTCGTGGCTCACAGCTGTGTCGGTAAAGCGGCTGTCTTCTTTGCTCGACGTTGCCGTGTTGTTGTCTTTATAGAACGCTGGTGGTATCTTTGTGTTGTAGCTTGGTGGACTGCTGTGTTTGGGGTGGTGATAGCTCGAGCTGTGCTATCAGTCTCGTCGTCGTCGTTGTTGTTGTTGTTGTTGTTGTAGCTGTTGTTGTTGTTATAGTTATTGTAGTTGTGTTCGGTGTAACCTTGATTCTTCTTGCCTGCTAGTTGTCTTGATTGTGAGAGCAGTGTGGTAGTTGTTGTAGTTGCTTTTGTTGTATTTGGTGTAACCTTGATTCTTCTGGTCTGCTAGTTGTCTTGATCGTCAGACCGGTGAGGTAGTTGTTGTAGTTGCTTTTGTTGTTGTAGTTGTGTTTGGTGTAACCTTGATTCTTCTGGTCTGCTAGTTGTCTTGATCGTGAGACCGGTGTGGTAGTTGTTGTAGTTGCTTTTGTTGTTGTAGTTGCAGTTGTAGTGTTTGGTGTAACCTTGATTCTTCTGGTCTGCTAGTTGTCTTGATCGCGACGGCGGTGTGTTTGTTGTTGTTGTTGTTGTAGTAGTTGCTGTTGTTGTTGTTGTTGTTGTTGTTGTTGCTGATGTGTTTGGTGTTGCTGTTGTGTTTGGTGTAATGTGTATTCTTCTGGGTAGTGTAGTGGAGTGAGTGTGACGGGGTGGGGCGGGGGGGGCGGCTATTGCCGTGGGGTCTCCCACAGGATGGAGGTCAAGCAGAGAGGGGGGTGGGGTGGCGCTGAACCCTTCTTGAAGCCGAGGTAGAGGATGAACGGGACCCACCCATAGTTGAACAAGAAGCGTCCGACCTCCAGCACACAGTCCAAGCGCTCCTTGCAGTCTTTGTTCATGAGCGGCATGCTTCAGTCTGCAGGACACAAGGACACTATACTATATAGTTGAACAAGAAGCGTCCGACCTCCAGCACACAGTCCAAGCGCTCCTTGCAGTCTTTGTTCATGAGCGGCATGCTTCAGTCTGCAGGACACAAGGACACTATACTATATAGTTGAACAAGGACCTCCAGCACACAGTCCAAGCGCTCCTTGCAGTCTTTGTTCATGAGCGGCATGCTTCAGTCTGCAGGACACAAGGACACTATACTATATAGTTGAACAAGGACCTCCAGCACACAGTCCAAGCGCTCCTTGCAGTCTTTGTTCATGAGCGGCATGCTTCAGTCTGCAGGACACAAGGACACTATACTATATAGTTGAACAAGGACCTCCAGCACACAGTCCAAGCGCTCCTTGCAGTCTTTGTTCATGAGCGGCATGCTTCAGTCTGCAGGACACAAGGACATTATACTATATAGTTGAACAAGGACCTCCAGCACACAGTCCAAGCGCTCCTTGCAGTCTTTGTTCATGAGCGGCATGCTTCAGTCTGCAGGACACAAGGACACTATACTATATAGTTGAACAAGGACCTCCAGCACACAGTCCAAGCGCTCCTTGCAGTCTTTGTTCATGAGCGGCATGCTTCAGTCTGCAGGACACAAGGACACTATACTATATAGTTGAACAAGGACCTCCAGCACACAGTCCAAGCGCTCCTTGCAGTCTTTGTTCATGAGCGGCATGCTTCAGTCTGCAGGACACAAGGACATTATACTATATAGTTGAACAAGGACCTCCAGCACACAGTCCAAGCGCTCCTTGCAGTCTTTGTTCATGAGCGGCATGCTTCAGTCTGCAGGACACAAGGACACTATACTATATAGTTGAACAAGGACCTCCAGCACACAGTCCAAGCGCTCCTTGCAGTCTTTGTTCATGAGCGGCATGCTTCAGTCTGCAGGACACAAGGACACTATACTATATAGTTGAACAAGGACCTCCAGCACACAGTCCAAGCGCTCCTTGCAGTCTTTGTTCATGAGCGGCATGCTTCAGTCTGCAGGACACAAGGACATTATACTATATAGTTGAACAAGGACCTCCAGCACACAGTCCAAGCGCTCCTTGCAGTCTTTGTTCATGAGCGGCATGCTTCAGTCTGCAGGACACAAGGACACTATACTATATAGTTGAACAAGAAGCGTCCGACCTCGAGCACACAGTCCAAGCGCTCCTTGCAGTCTTTGTTCATGAGCGGCATGCTTCAGTCTGCAGGACACAAGGACACTATACTATCTATGTTACCAAAGTATACTATACATCTATACTATACTACTAAAGAAGTACACTATACTATATAGTTGAATAAGAACAGTAGGCCTAGCTATACTTATACCACAGAAAATGGATTGTATAGTTATAGTATCCAGATATTATCCGTTGTCTGTGCATACTATTGTTACATACTATATACTGTGGTTTCAGTTCAGGGCCCCTCCGACAACAACTGAGCTGTGTTGTTAGTATAGAACTATAGATAAATTCAGGGTATATTTTTAACCAAAACGAATGTCTTGGCATTCAATTAATATTCAATAATGTAGAGTTTATAAGCCAAGCATTGAGTGACCGGGTGAAGATTGTCCAACGTCGCTCTTAACGTCATGCTGGGTAGTCTAGTCAATAGAGACCTCATTGTCGCCTCGTACGACGGGCAGAGTCATTGTAAGTGAGGAGGGGGGGGGGGGAGAAAGAGAGAATATGGGAAAAGGGACAAGTAGGCCTATGAGCTTAGATTGTAAGGGGTAAATGTGAGGGAAAGAAAGGGCAGAGTCATTGTGGGTTTGGGGGGGGGGAGAAAGAGAGAGAATATGGGAAAAGGGACAAGTAGCCCTATGAGCTTAGATTGTAAGCCTGGGTGTGAGGGAAAGAAAGGGCAGAGTCGTTGGGGGGGGAGGGGGGGAGAAAGAGAGAGAGAATGTGGGAAAAGAGACAAGTAGGCCTATGAGCTTAGATTGTAAGGGGTAAATGTGAGGGAAAGAAAGGGCAGAGTCATTGTGGGGGGGGGGGGGGGGGGGGAGAAAGAGAGAGAATATGGGAAAAGGGGCAAGTAGGCCTATGGGCTTAGATTGTAAATGTGAGGGAAATAAATGGCAGAGTCATTGTGGGGGGGGGGGGGGAAGAGAGAGAATATGGGAAAAGGGACAAGTAGCCCTATGACCTTTAGATTGTAAGGGGTAAATGTGAGGGAAAGAAAGGGCAGAGTCGTTGGGGGGGGGGGGGGAGAGGGAGAGAGAGAGAGAATATGGGACAAGTGGGCCTATGGGCTTAGATTGTAAGGGGTAAATGTGAGGGAAGTAAAGGGCAGAGTCGTGGGGGGGGGGGGGGGGGGAGAGAGAGAGAATATGGGAAAAAAGACAAGTAGGCCTATGAGCTTAGATTGTAAGAGGTAAATGTGAGTGAAAGAAAGCTGGCAGAGTCATTGTGGTTTGGGGGGGGGGGGGTGAGAGAAAGAGAGGGAATATGGGGAAAGGGACAAGTAGGCCTATGAGCAATGTGAGGGAAAGAAAGTGAAAGGGGTGGACAAACTCATTTCGTCGCGTCTCACAACTTCTAGTGCCATTATGCACCTACCCATTAGGCTGTTATTGTTGTTATTTACGTGAGACGTATGATCACACATTGGGGGGCCGTAAGAGGAAAGATGCTGAAGGTCATAAGGTCACCACGCACAGGTAGGGACCCATCACAACCGGCAGATATTACAGCGGCATTTTGCTATGTATTTTGAACCTATGCTCCTACTCTACTGAATAGGGTAAAATGTGTTGCTACTATATCTACAACGTGCTAGTAAAGTGGCCGTCATCTAAAGAGTTCATTCGAGTTCTGCGAAATCACCAGCGTCCGCGCACGGACGAAGAAAGGCAGTGAAAGATCTAATCTCTATAATAAACCGTCGAGCTGTCAACCAAAGCTGTCAACGATCTTCCAATTAAAAAGCTATCTTTCAATACAAATGAATTCCTTTATTCTAATTACATGTAATTCTATCATTATTAATTTTACGTAGATCTTTCACTGCCTCTCTTCGTCCGTGCGCGGGCACTGGTGGGGGTAAGAGGGGAAGGCATTTCGCAGAACTCGAATGAACTCTTTCAGGTGACGGCCACTTCAGTTATCGTAGTGGGCAGGTTTGCGTGCTTTGGTGATCCAGCGAGCTAGGCCGGTGGAAGCGTATGCTTCTGGTAGGGCCAACCGACCCAGGTCGAGGTGAAGCCAGATGAACGACAGTCCACGTCCTACGTACTTGTCCGTTTACTCAATATGTCGAGTACGTCTTTAAACATCGAATAGTCAAATGAAATCAAGTAAAGTAAGTGTAGAGTTGTATTAGATACCTTGAATGAACGTCAGGAGACTTTGAAGTGGTCGCCGAAGCTGAACTGCTGACTGAACAATGACGGCCAGACAACAATACACACGTGAAGGTCTCGCAGTTCGCCACGAGGCGCGCTGAGGTCGCTCACCGGTCACCGCCTTCTAGAACACTCTAGCCGCAGTCAAGGTCTACTTGATCTCCGCCTGGCGGAGGCTCGTCGAACTCCCAGTTCGACGACACGCCGCCAGGGGATTTAGTGGACCTTGGCCGCAGTTCGCAAGGTAGGTTGCGGACGAGCCTCCGCTAGGCGATCAAGTAGACCTTGCGCAGTTCGACGAGACCCCGCCAGGGTCTCACTAGTGCAAGTGCACTGACACTGAGTATGCTGAATCGTGCTTTTGCACCCGTGTAGGCAAAGTTGTAAGTCAGTGTAAATATTTGTGTGGCATTAAATCTTCACTATAGCCAGTGAAGGAGTTTTTTTGTTTACGCTGGCTATTTAATGGTTTGCTACACTGCCAGTGCACAAGGTCCACTAGATCGCCATGGTAGCGTGCGCGCAGCATTTCGACGACACCCCGCCAGGGGATTTAGTGGACCTTGCCAGTGCACAGTGACTGACCAGTAATGAAATAGTAAATAAATCAATCAACAAATCGATGGTGAAATAATCAAAGCACCGCGTCACACAAAATGAAAATGCTTACAACTTGCAAGAGCGAGCTTTCAAAACATGTCCTACGGTCAGCGTCCTACTATGTCCTACAGCCACGAACAAGCAAGACGGACTTGTTTTCACCTACTTGCTGTTAAATACCCATTCATAGCAAATGATTCAATCTAAAGGTGTTTTTTCCCCCGAGGGGGGGAGGGGGTGGGGGGGGGGGCGACGACTCACTTTCGCGCTCATCAGCTTTGTACAATATTTGTATCTATTTTAAATCCGTGTTTGTTTTTAGTACTACTAGAAATTGTTTATAAAGGTAAATAATTTATATTTTCAATTCAAAGCAGTTTAATTAATAATAAGTAACTAATACACATAGTGATATCAATGTAAATGCAACATTACAAAGTCACAGACAATCGTACTAACAAATCCTCGTTGGTCCAGTGGTTAGCATCCCTGCTTCCAATGCAAAAGGTCCTGGGTTCAAATCCCGCTTCAGGCAGAAGTTTTTTAACTTCTAATGTGGATTCAATTCCATTACTTCTTAAGGAAGGACTCCGGTGAAAATCTGCATGACATTTTTTTTAATCCGATTTATTTTTTTATTTTTTTATAAAATAGTCTCGAGTATTTTCTGTTAGGTTTTGCTGATAAATGTGGTAGTTAGTAACTATAAACACGTGTAAGAATATTTATAGCTACGCCTTCACAGCGTGCGCGACAAAAATCGAGACATCGAGCGTCGTCGAGCAGAATGAACTCGGCAAATTATAGCTTTCAAAATTGGCGGGTTTGTTTCAAATAGTTGTAACAGATGCGTATAGGTAGCAGCACATTTTGTTATGATTTTTTAAAACCACTGAACACTATAATTGTCACAAAATATTGAGTTTAGGAATCATGCGATGTTGTAAAGCTGTGGATTAGCTGTAGATTGTTTGAAGTTGTTTACTTATCTTGTGTGGGTGTTCTTATTTCCGTTTTCGTGCTTGTCACTGTTACTTTATTTACATATTACTGTGTATTTACTATTCGTGATGGTGAATAAACATAGAAAAACAGGCAAAGAGCGAAGATGGCATTAGCAAAGCTGAAAATAGAGAAACGGTTGGTGCAGGCTAGGCCTAGGCCTATACCTAGCAACCTGCGCATACCTAGCATACCTGCGCGGTTTACCTTTTCCAAGTTTCCACATCCTAAAAACAAGGCCCTGTATCTGGTTGAGACCTTGGCGAGGTTACAGGGCTTTTTACTTGGATCAACTTTATTTTTATGCTTGTAACTCTGTTTTCAACACTATCAAAACTTTGGAAGCTATTTACTCCTATACTGTTTTTGCTACAGATTTAGTAAGTCATTTTGAAATTCAGCCCTAACGGATCATTCAATTCTTTTGAAAATTTTTGTGAATGCTTCTTATTACTAGAGGAAAAGATTTGGGTATTATTTTTTCAGTGAGTAAAAAAATTAAAAAAATAAAAATAAAAACCCAAATTTTTTTTCTGTAAAAATATACTCATTTGAAAACAAATTGTAACTTCCAACCTATCACGCAGAATCAAAAACCGATATCCACAATTCTTAAGTCAGTAACAAGTAACAAGAAGAGATTTTTTATTTTTTTTATTTTTAATAATGGCGGCTCCAAAACTGGTATGTACAATGCAATTTTGATTTTGAAAAAAATTAATTTTGAACCAAGTTTCAATTTTTTTTCTATTTTTTATTTTTTTTATTTCTTTATAGCAAGAGTTTCATATCATACTTAAATTTCAAATTGATTGGATGCATGGTTTAGGAGATAGTATTTTCACCGGAGTCCTTCCTTAAGTAAACGATGACTTTGGAGCCGTCCTAGCAACGAAGCACTCAATAAATTGATTCTGGCATTTGTCCGCAGGTGTTCGCACTGTCCAATCACTGATTCATATGTTTCGTATTTGAAATATCGATCTTTGATTGGTTATCGCTCACTCGTCGATGGTGTTCGGAGCCTACGGGGTGGGTTTAGTCACTTTAAATTAAAGCCCCCACTGCAAATCAGTTTAATCTAAATGTGAATTTATTTTATAACATTTGGGCATTATTTTTGTATTACGTGTTTGTTTCATAAAGGCCATAGCAAATAGCAACCTAACGTGGTCAGTGACAGCCAATGACGTGGCAGCCAATGACGTGGCAGCACCTGTTGGTATTAAAGGCCCAGAAAAGGTTTCGAATTACTTTTGATATGTTATAAAATGACATCTTTCAAACAAGGAGGGATGTGTCCCTCAGTGTGTAGGTTCACATGTTTGGTGGTACCCTCGGTTTTGTTCCACTCGGCGCGCCTAGCCGCCACGTCACTGGGGGGGAATGCGCTTGGGCGGGCGGGCACGCACCCTCCTACAACCCACTTCGCGCGTATCTGTCAATCGAGAGAGGCGTTTGCAGGTGTGTGTGTGTGTGTGTGTGTGTGTGTTCTTTAGCACAGTCTTCAGTGTTCAGTGTCAATGTTCATTACTACTTCTCTATTCCTAGAATAATTGTAAATGTATTTTAAATTAACGGAACAATAATAATGTATTAATCAAAATATTCAGTTTCTCCTCCGGCAACGGGTTTAAATCCCACGTAGCTACTATTTGCATCAGGAAACTCTTCTCTAATAACATTGACAACGCATGATGGTATCACAAAACGTCTGTATTTTCCTAGCGATGTCCAGAAATTCATCCAATATATGAATTGTTTATAAGAAATGTGTCGCCATAATCTATTCGAAGTGGTTCGTAGCTTTTGTCGTTGGTCATCATGATGAGAATGAACCATCATTTATTGACAAACAGTGTTCAAACGTGGTTCAAACAACCAACGTTAAGACACACGCTTTCGAAATCATTGTGTTCTGTGATGCACTCTAGATCTTGTCGCACGTGGCTAATAATGTCAGATTCAAGACAGCAAAAAGATTCCTCGGCGGTAGTCATAGCGATTAACACCAGGTAGTATTCCCAGACCTACATAGAAAGTGTTTTACGCTTTTCCAGTTCGTATATTTCTTCCTCGGAATACGTCGGTTCGAAGCCATAAGGTGCTACGGGCTCACCAGTCCGGCCACTCTCGTCCGTGGCTGCCGGCCGCGTAGGCGTAGGCTACTGTCCGGCCACGGGCGCGAGGCGCATGCCGTGGCTCGAACAATCAGTCCCCCCCAGTGACGTCACGGAAGGTAGGCAACCCGCAACGCACGTCTTTGCGTTTTTGATCATATATTCGCATCTACTCGGTCGATTCTCTCCCTTTTTTTTTTAATCACCTACTAAGAGTATGCCTTTGAATTACATGGCCACCCGAACCAAAACTTTACTGGGCCTTTAAGGCTCTGGAGCATTGGGACTGGGACAGCGGCGTGGGCTGTATCCTCTCCTAGGTACCTTCTCTGGGCGGGAGTGCGTCCTCGGCGGGAGTGCGTCCTCGGTGGGGGTGCGTCCTCGGCGGGGGTGCGTCCTCGGTGGGAGTGCGTCCTCGGCGGGAGAGTGTCCTCGGCGGGAGTACGTCCTCGGCGGGAGTGCGTCCTCGGCGGGAGTACGTCCTCGGCGGGAGTGCCTCCTCGGTGGGGACACGTCCTCGGTGGGAGTGCGTCCTCGGTGGGAGTGCGTCCTCGGCGGGAGAGTGTCCTCGGCGGGAGTACGTCCTCGGCGGGAGTGCGTCCTCGGCGGGAGTACGTCCTCGGCGGGAGTGCCTCCTCGGTGGGGACACGTCCTCGGTGGGAGTGCGTCCTCGGCGGGAGTACGTCCTCGGCGGGAGTACGTCCTCGGTGGAAGTGCGTCCTTGGCGGAAGTGCGTCCTCGGTGGGGGTGCTTCCTCGGCGGAAGTGCGTCCTCGGCGGGAGTGTGTCCTCGGCGGGAGTGCTTCCTCGGCGGGAGTGTGTCCTCGGCGGGAGTGCGTCCTCGGCGGGAGTACGTCCTCGGTGGAAGTGCGTCCTCGGTGGGGGTGCGTCCTTGGCGGAAGTGCGTCCTCGGTGGGAGTGCATCCTCGGCGGGAGTACGTCCTCGGCGGGAGTGTGTCCTCGGCGGGAGTACGTCCTCGGCGGGAGTGTGTCCTCGGCGGGAGTACGTTCTCGGCGGGAGTGTGTCCTCGGCGGGAGTACGTCCTCGGCGGGAGTGTGTCCTCGGCGGGAGTACGTCCTCGGCGGGAGTGTGTCCTCGGCGGGAGTACGTTCTCGGCGGGAGTGTGTCCTCGGCGGGAGTACGTCCTCGGCGGGAGTGTGTCCTCGGCGGGAGTACGTTCTCGGCGGGAGTGCGTCCTCGGCGGGAGTGCGTCCTCGGCGGGAGTACGTCCTCGGTGGAAGTGCGTCCTCGGTGGGGGTGCGTCCTTGGCGGAAGTGCGTCCTCGGCGGGAGTACGTCCTCGGCGGGAGTACGTCCTCGGTGGAAGTGCGTCCTCGGTGGGGGTGCGTCCTCGGCGGGAGTACGTCCTCGGCGGGAGTGCGTCCTCGGTGGGAGTGCGTCCTCGGCGGGAGTACGTCCTCGGCGGGAGTACGTCCTCGGTGGAAGTGCGTCCTCGGTGGGGGTGCGTCCTTGGCGGAAGTGCGTCCTCGGCGGGAGTGCGTCCTCGGCGGGAGTGTGTCCTCGGCGGGAGTACGTCCTCGGCGGGAGTGCATCCTCGGCGGGAGTGCGTCCTCGGCGGGACTGCGTCCTCGGCGGGAGTACGTCCTCGGCGGGAGTGCGTCCTCGGTGGGAGTGCGTCCTCGGTGGGAGTGCGTCCTCGGTGGGAGTGCGTCCTCGGTGGGAGTGCGTCCTCGGCGGGAGTACGTCCTCGGCGGGAGTGCGTCCTCGGCGGGAGTGCGTCCTCGGCGGGAGTGCGTCCTCGGCGGGGGTGCGTCCTCGGCGGGAGTGTGTCCTCGGCGGGAGTGCGTCCTCGGCGGGAGTGCGTCCTCGGCGGGGGTGCGTCCTCGGCGGGAGTGCTTCCTCGGCGGGAGTGTGTCCTCGGCGGGAGTGCGTCCTCGGCGGGAGTGCGTCCTCGGTGGGAGTGCGTCCTCGGCGGGAGTGTGTCCTCGGTGGGAGTGCGTCCTTGGTGGGGGTGCGTCCTCGGCGGGAGTGCGTCCTCGGCGGGAGTGCGTCCTCGGCGGGAGTGCGTCCTCGGCGGGGGTGCGTCCTCGGCGGGAGTGCTTCCTCGGCGGGAGTGTGTCCTCGGCGGGAGTGCGTCCTCGGCGGGAGTGCGTCCTCGGTGGGAGTGCGTCCTCGGCGGGAGTGTGTCCTCGGTGGGAGTGCGTCCTTGGTGGGGGTGCGTCCTCGGCGGGAGTGCGTCCTCGGCGGGAGTGCGTCCTCGGTGGGAGTGCGTCCTCGGCGGGAGTGTGTCCTCGGTGGGAGTGCGTCCTTGGTGGGGGTGCGTCCTCGGCGGGAGTGCGTCCTCGGCGGGAGTGCGTCCTCGGCGGGAGTGCGTCCTCGGTGGGAGTGCGTCCTCGGCGGGAGTGTGTCCTCGGTGGGAGTGCGTCCTTGGTGGGGGTGCGTCCTCGGCGGGAGTGCGTCCTCGGCGGGAGTGCTTCCTCGGCGGGAGTGTGTCCTCGGCGGGAGTGCGTCCTCGGCGGGAGTGCGTCCTCGGCGGGAGTACGTCCTCGGCGGGAGTGCGTCCTCGGTGGGGGTGCGTCCTCGGCGGGGGTGCCTCCTCTCTCCCTCTGGAATCCCACGATGACCCCGTCGTTCTCCCGGCGGAAGATGTCAATGACCCCTCTACTCTGACTGAGCCACCAAGTCAAGTCTTGTCGCTGGTCCATGAGCCGCGAGAAGACATACTTGTGAGTCTCTTCAGAGACGCCGGGGTGACCGTCTGCGAAAGAAATACATTCTCAATACCTGTGGTTGATGGGTTTGATGATATTTAGGGTTTACGTTCCATATTTTTGCAACTTGGCTAATCGAGACGATGACTGGGTGAAATATGAAGATGAAGGTGCCGTGTTCTCAGCCAGCTTCAACCCTGGTAGCAGAAGGTAGCAGTATTTATAGAAACATATCGGTTACTCACACTGACAGAAAGCAGTAGCCACCATGGCGACAAGTAACAACCCCAGGAACATGTTTGCCACTGTGCCCAACCGACGTAGGGAGGTGTTAATTAAACACTAGGCGGGTTTTACGATCAGCATCGAGTAGCATGGCTTAAAGTTCTGTAGCGTTAACTTGCAAGGTTGTGACGTCATGCCTTATGTAATGGTGTGACAACTACCAACCTAGGCCCAGCAGTAGAAGAGAGCTTTACTACTACTACTACTACTACCACTACTACAACTACTACTACTACTACTACTAGTGGTAGTCTAGTAAACCGCGGTCTCTGCGTTCCAGGTTCGAATCCTGGCTTGGGCATGGATGTCATGTGGCGTTTTTTCATCCTCATAGACATCCTCTCATCGTCTCGATTAGCCTCGTTGCAAAAATATGGGCCGTAAAACCCCAAGTATCATCTACTATTACGCGCGCTTAAAAACCTCTCGACTGCATTTACCGACCGCGTATTGAACTAGTTCCGCGCGCCCATCTAGATCGCGCTAGAGTGCTTGTTTACGTTTGATAATCAATATGGCGCTGCACGTCGCGAGACAAAATAGTAAACTAGGAACAAAAACTGGCCATGCAGCGGTTTTCTGCCTGCCTGCAAGTTGCAACAAAACATCAGTCCGTGTCGGTTTGCCGCGAGTGAAGTGTTGTGTCGTGTTCGCGCTTGCATTGGATTACAGTTTTATTTTGTGTGAATTGGATTAACACTTGGATTTAATACCACTCATCAAGGTATGTTTATATTCTTCACTTGGTTTACTTGCCGCAGTTATGTGTACGTAAGGGCTAGATCCACCTAATTAAAATTTGGCAAATAAAGAGTTTAAGAGGTCGTAGGCCTTTTCTTTCCCAGGGCCTGCCATTATTATGTATTACAATAATATATTATGTTTGCCAACACGGACAAACTGTGTGGTCTAGGCCTACCCTCCCTTGTGGGCCTAGGATAATTCTTGGGCTGTCAGTTGCCTACATGCATTATTATTAATTAGGCACTCCCAGTAGGTAGGCCTAGTGCCTATTTGTTAGGTGGTGAAGGACGTGCCTTTTAGGCACCAGTTCCTCCACCCCGGCCTTGATCGTGACACCTCCTTTGTTCTATTCACCGATAAGATTCGTACCAGCCAACCGGCTTCTACCTACTATCCCCATGTTGTGCGTCACGATAACTCTCGTTGCAACCTGTCTGGGGGAGGGGGGGGGCTGCATCCAGCGGCGGAAGGTTAGCGCCCACGCCGTTTTATTGTAATTGAGTTATAAGTTTGGGCTTGTGCCTCGTGTTTATTTAAAAAAAAGGGGGTGCTACCATTATCACTACCCCTTACACAATTTCTTCTTGTCCCGGCTTTGATGGTTAGTGGTTGTGGGGGAGGGGGGGGGACACATTCTCCTGTGTTTTAGTTGTAAACCACAAGTGCAGGTGTGAGCTTTAAGTCAGCCTATTTGGTGTTGATTAATTAACTGTTTGGTTGATGATTGATTGATTGATTAGTGTCAATGTTTTGAACCAAAACCGTCGTCCTCTACCCCAAGGGCGACCGTTCTTGCTAATGGTTTGTGAATCCTGTAGGCCTATTATGGGAAATCACATGCACGACATTGTTAGATGAGGCAGCAACGGGCGCCTCTACATGTAGGGGACGACTATCAATACGGTCCCAAGTAATACCTGCTGTTCTGTTCGATGTTTTATTCAACTGTTTTGGCCCGGCCAGAGAAATCATATCGACATCGTATTGACAAGTGGGAGATGTGTCTGGTATTAATAATTTAAACACTTTTCGTAGGAATACACCAGCTTTATTTACATATGTATGTACCCTCTTCGGATGTATGTTCAGGCGTTTGGATAGTCGGGAATAATAATAATTTTTGCACACAGCTTTACCAGATGTGCCCCTCTTCAGGTGACTAACTAGGTTATTACTGGTGTTTGGATAGCTGGGAAGGATTGTCCGAGGGCTGATAGTATGACTCAATCCCAGCATTCGCTTTTACGACTGAGGAAAACCTCAGAAAAAACCTTCAGTCAGGACTGCCGGTGGCCGGAATCGAACCGGCGACCTCCCAAATTAGAGTCTCGCGTCTTACCGCTGAGCCACCTCTATCAGTGATAGCCGGGAAGGATTGTCCGAGGGCTGTTAGTATAAGACTCAATTTGCCTTTACGAGTGAGGAAACGTTGGAAACGACTTGAGTCATGACTGCCGGTGGTCGGTGTTGAGCCTGCGACCTCTCAAGGGTCTCGCGTTACTTCTGTCAGTATCACGTTTGAAACAGGGTTACATTATAGGCCTAATCAGTGTGGTTATTTCTATTGGATACCTAATTACGTATTTAATAATCAATATCCACTCAGGGCCAGTTTCACCGTGCATTTTGTGTATGTATAATGTTTGTTGAAACCACGTGGCAACCAATCCCAGAAATTAGTAAATCGACCGATTAAAAAGTTTGGTGAATTCGGACCTGAATAATTTGATATATATATATATATATATATAATTCGTCTGTCAAACCACAGGGCGCTATAAACTCAGATTTTCGATTTCAAGAAGCATTCTTGAGATATAATTAAATATAAGAAACTGTCTTTCATTTCTCGCGTCTCATTGGGTTCTCAGTGGGGGGGGGGGGGGGGGGGAATCTCTCAGTAGGGGGCGCGTCCAACTGAGAGCTACTCATCTTGGGCGATAATGTTGATTCTAATGAGCGTAGAAGGGTTGGGTTGAAGCGAAGCAGATGCGTTGGTTGTGAAATAATAATAAAAAGCAATAAAAAAAAAATAATAATTTAAAGTTCGTCCACAGATTAGTAACGAAGGGGTTCGTCTCTAATTTTAAGAGTGTTATGTACGCTCTGGAGTCGGGACCCCCCAGACAGATAGACAGACAGACAGACAGATAGACAGACAGACAGACAGACAGACAGACAGACTGGCGGGACACCTGTTCGTCTTGGTTGACTCACTACTGTAGCTGCTGCCAACTCATTTCGTCCGTGGAGAAATTGTTTTATAATATAACCAGGGAGGGGTGGAACATTTACCGCTCGCTCTCGCCCACCCATTTACAATTTAATTCCTTCTGTAATCTGAAATGTTGAACAGAGAAATTACGTTCGTCACCCGACAAGTTGGAAGGGAATTATTTTCTTTGTGTAAATAAAATTGTAGGGTTAATTGATGTAGGCTAAGGCAACATCAACTGTTTTACAGAATATGGAAGAATCAACAGAATAGCGAATAGCTATATAGAGTAGGCAGGCAGCACCTGTACATTTAAAAAACAATATATTATTATTTATTAATATTATAAGTAGGCCTATATTTATCATCTAATGAGTAATGACAACAAAAGTTGCGTCCCAAGGGTGAATATATTGAAACAAAATGTCTTAAACAATACTACCTACCAACATTTAAAACTATAGTACTTTAAATTTATTGTACTGTATGCGAAGTTGTGAATGTGCTCCACATTGCAAGCACTAGATGTTGCAGCCAGGTTTGTCACTCATTGACTTGTAACACTAGTTTATCGTCATATCAATCAATGTCTGTGTAGTTGAATACGACCAACAATCAAGAACGGTGTCCGATCTCCCCCCCCCCCCCCCCCCCCCCCCTCCAGGGTTGCCATAAGTTGTGGTGGTTAAAACTAAAAAGAGGACATTTTAATAAAGAGTGGTGTACTCAGGGATTGATGCATATAGTGGGTCAGGGAGGGGTGAAACCCATAATAGGTGTACAGGCTGATGTAGATAAGCTTGTAGTGGGCTAGTGAGGTGAGAGAAATGTGTTTTTGTAGCCTGAGGTGATCGCAGCTCGCAGTGAAACCCATAATAGGTATAAAGCCTGGTGTAGATAAGCTTGATCCTACAATCCGTTATCTGTGCTTCTATATACATGTTTTAAAATTATAAGAATCGTTTTTGTAGGTAGGCCTAGTGGGGAGGGTTGGGGGGGGGGGGGTTAGCCCCAGAATTCCCTTCGGTATGCCACTGAAAATAATGATACAATTTATACTTTAAGCAGTGTTGTTAGGGACCCGAGGCCTAAATGCGACTAACCGAATGGTGAACATGACACCTGCATTTTTCGTGAAAAAGACGCGATCTGGCCGAAGTGAAACCAAAAACCCGGACATTTCATGCTTTTAATTAAAAAGCCGCCCGGACGAGATGAAGAGCATACGAAAAAGATGAAGGATATGTACGGGTTTAACCGGACAAATGGCAACCCTACCCCCCCCCCCCCCCCCCCCCCATCATCATCTTCCCTGTCGAGCACAGGAAGCAAACACCGACACAGGCAATTAACCCTGGATGGCTGCATGCCACCCCCCCCCCCCCACCCCCGTCAACCCCCTCACCCGCGGTCGAAACTTGACTCCCTGATCTTTCTTCAACCGAACAGCGTTCCTGTAATTATAGTTTGTCGATGTCGATTACTTTGGGCGAGGTTCGTTTGAGACGTCGATGAAATAGTCTAGGGTAGATAATAAAAAAAAAAAACTAATCGATATCACCGTTCGACATTCGATGTACAAGGCTCCGTCAAGTTGGCCCCCCCACTTTAAAGTTTAGGGTCAATTGTTATCTCAATCGTTTGTGCGTTGTTAGTGCACGTTTGTGCACTAAAAATTTTCGTTTGTGCACGTTTAGTTCTCGAGATATAACGGTTTTTTTGTGGGGGGGCCAATTTGACGCAGCCCCCCCACATGTCAAATGTTAACATTTTATGATGTGGGTCGTTTGTGCATCGTTAGTGCAGGTTTGTGCACTAAAAATTTTCGTTTGTGCACGTTTAGTTCTTGAGATATAACGGTTTTTTTGTGGGGGGGCCAACTTGACGCAGCCCCCCCACATGTCAAATGTTAACATTTTATGATGTGGGTCGTTTGTGCATCGTTAGTGCAGGTTTGTGCACTAAAAATTTTCGTTTGTGCACGTTTAGTTCTCGAGATATAACGGTTTTTTTGTGGGGGGGCCAACTTGACGCAGCCCCCCCACATCTCAAATGTTAACATTTTATGATGTGGGTCGTTTGTGCATCGTTAGTGCAGGTTTCTGCACTAAAATTTTTCGTTTGTGCACGTTTAGTTCTCGAGATATAAGGGTTTTTTTTGGGGGGCCAACTTGACGCAGCCCCCCCACATGTCATATGTTAACATTTTATGATGTGGGTCGTTTGTGCATCGTTAGTGCAGGTTTGTGCACTAAAAATTTTCGTTGTGCACGTTTAGTTCTCGAGATTTAACGGTTTTACCGTGGGGGGGGGGGGGGGAGCAACTTGACGCAGCCCCCCGTATGTCAAATGTTAACATTTTCTTATGTGGATCGTTTGTGCATCGGTAGTGCAGGTTTGTGCACTAAAAATTTTCGTTTGTGCACGTTTAGTTATCGAGGTATAACGGTTTTTTTCGTGGGGGGGCCAACTTGACGCACCCCCCCCATATGTCAAATGTTAACTTTTTCTGGTGTGGATCGTTTGTGCATCGTTAGTGCAGGTTTGTGCACTAAAATGTTTTGTTTGTGCACGTTTAGTTCTCGAGGTATAACGGTTTTTCCGTGGGGGGGCCAACTTGACGCAGCCCCCCCCCCCCCATATGTCAAATATTAACATTTTATGGTGTGGATCGTTTGTGCATCGTTAGTGCAGGTTTGTGCTTTAAACATTTTCGTTTGTGCACGTTTAGTTCCCGAGATATAACGGTTTTGCCGAGGGGGGTCAACTTGACGCAGCCCTCCCATATGTCAAATGTTAACATTTTATGGTGTGGATCGTTTGTTCATCGGTAGTGCAGGTTTTTGCACCAAAAAGGTTCGTTTGTGCAGGTTTATATCTCGAGATATAACGGTTTTTCCGTGGGGGGGCTAACGTCACGCTGCCCCCCCCCCCCCCCCCGTGTAAGCATCAAGCCTCAAATTCTTAGATAATTTAATGGCGATTCAGACATTTAGTGCCCCGAGTGTTAGACTTGGATTTTGTTTACATGAAGAGAAGGTGAGCTCCTTCCCTCACCGATATTGTCACTATTATAACTATATGCACATTCTGTTGCATAAGTGTAATGGTGGATAAACAAAAAGTGTGGGCGAAATAATTGTTTTAACATCCATTTACAAAACTCGGCGGGGCCAAATTACTAATGAACTCATCAATATAAAATTCGCAATTCGTTTTATAGTACGGTGACGTCACCTATCGTGAGAATCTCCAATTATTAATAAATGTATGAGCACAAGATAAACACCAGAAAGTACAGACGACTCACATTAGTTTTAATGAAGTGGTCAATGACCTTGGCTCCCCCACCAAAGAAAACAGGCTTTCATAAGTTCATAGTTGTGCACGATATTTGCACACTTTGCACAAGATAAGTTGATTTTTGCACAAGCATCACAAAAAAGTTTTTTCAACTTCATTTTGGCAAGCCAAGCTTGTGGTAGATGTACATTCTACACATACCTAGAATGATGTCAAAACCGACACCGTATTTTGCGCAGTTGAAAACAAACGTAATGTGTAATGGAGAGTTGATAAGCATAATAGATAAGCGCCAGTAGTGTGTTGTTCAAAGGTTTTAGTAGTAAGTTCGAAATATCGCCGCCTTCGAACTAACGACTAAAGGAGGTTGCACAATAGCCCGGAACGCTACGGGAACGGGAATTTGGATCCTGTGTTATTAAGCGAGCGTTTCCACGAGACTCTTATGGCACTTCGTTCTGTTTTTTTTCTTTTTTTTTTTTTTGTACCGTACTAATTGACTCTAACGGCCCTTCATTCTGTTTGTTTGTTTTTTTGTTTTTTTGTTTTTATGTCCGTCGATAGCGGTCGAACGGAAAGTCCGATCAACTTGAAATTTACACCATCCACAAGCCTCGATGTGGATTGAAGGTGTACAGTTTTAAGGCTAAATCGTTTGAAAAGTTACAAAGTTACACCATAGTTACTGCAAAATATTTTTCTGAAACAAAATGACGGCAAAATGTGAGATAACCATATTTTTTAAAGCTTTTTCCGGTCACGAATATGTTCATTTAATGGCTATCTGATCAATATTGGCAAAGTTACACAAAAGTTACTCGAAAATATTTTTCTGAAAAACAGTAACAGCAAAATGTGAGGTGGCTATCTTGTAGTACATTTTCATCCGGTCACGAATATACTAATTTAGACGCGATCGAATACGTACCCTATTAGAGGCAGAAATTACATTTCTATTGCAGTCAATAACTGTTAGTAACGGTGGCGGACCGCGGCGAAAACATGACAAAGAAAATTCTAAGGTTGGAATTCATAGTCGGCCCCTACACCTAGGGGCGCCCATTGTTACCAAGGTAACAATTGTTTGCATGTTATTTCCCATAAACAAAACAAATCCATAGCAACAATGGGTGCCCCTAGGTGTAGGGGCCGACTATGAATTCCAGCCTAAGCAACGCACATGGCACTGCATTCAACAATATCGGGAATTATAATAGCTATGGGAATTAGAAAAATGTTTGCAATGTGCATTCTTGAATTGTTGTTAATTGTTGTTTTTATTAGCTTTGAGATCTTTTCGCCAGAACGTTCGTAGAATATGGACGCGCTCGCTTATCAACGCGTCAAACAGAGCGTTTTCCTAGTCTTATGACACGATGGGCAATTGAGTTTCGCGTTCACGTTCCGGCATCGCACAACAAGCGCTTATCTATTGGGCCTATCTACTATCAATTTTTTGTAAAATATTGCTTAAACTAGGAAAACGCTCTGTTTGACGCGTTGATAAGCGAGCGCGTCAATATCTACGAACTTTCTGGCGAAAAGATTTCAATGCTAATACAAACAACAATTAACAACAATTCAAGAATGCGCATTGCAAAATTTTTTCTAATTTCCATAGCTTTTATACTTCTTGACATTGTTGGATGCAGTGCAATGTGCGTTGCTAAGAATGGCACTTCGTTCTGTTTTGTTTTTTTTTGTTCTAGACTCTTATGGCACTTCATTCTGTTGGTTTATTGTTTTGTTTTTATGTCTGTCGATAGCGGTCGAACGGAAAGTCCGATCAACTTGAAATTTGGACCATACACAAGCCTCGACGTGGATTGAAGGTGTATAGTTTTGAGGCAGAATCGTTCGAAAAGTTACAAAGTTACACTCAATAACTGTTAGTAACGGTGGCGGACCGCCGCGAAAACACTAGACAGAATGACAACGAAAATTCTTAGCAACGCAAATTGCACTGCATTCAACAATATCGGGAAGTATAATAGCTATGGAAATCAGAAAAAATTTGAAATGCACAGTCTTGAGTTGTTGTTTATTGTTGTTTATATTAGCTTTGAGATCTTTTCGCCAGAACGTTCGTCAATATGGACGCGCTCGCTTATCAACGCGTCAAACAGAGCGTTTTCCTAGTTATATGAATTGAACATTATTTACATAGGTAAGATTTCTCCCTCATAGACTCACATAATATACACACACACACAAATTATTAATTTTTATAAAGCCGTTATTTATAGTGGACTACGTATAATAATATCGTATATTAATCCATTACACAGTACAAAATTTGTTTTCGTCGGACCACAACGATTTGGTTCTTCAATTCAGTGCATATATTCGAAATGTTATGGATTAAGCTATTGCGGGAAGAAGGTCCAACTTGTGCTGCCGTGACATGAACACCTATACAACTTGGGAAAAAAGGTAAGTTATCTGTTACATTTAATTATTATGATAAATGTTTTACCAATATTAATTTTGATAATTATTACTAATATTAAATAATATTAAAAAGAATTTTGATACAACAGGTGAATCAGTTGTTATAACATTAAATAAGAAAAAAAAAGAAAAGTTATAGGATTATAATATAAATAAATAAATTCACATTTAGAGTCTACCCACTCAGTAACTAAACTGATTTGCAGTGGGTGACTTTAATTTAAAGTGACCAAACCAACCCTGTAGGCTTCGAACACCATCGACGAGTGAGCGATAACCAATCAAAGATCGATATTTCAAATACGAAACATATGAATCAGTGATTGGACAGTGCGAACACCTGCGGACAAATGCCAGAATCAAAAAGAAATGATTAAAATTAAAAAGTTCGAATGCTGATCAGCAATCTACGACAGGTTATCACTGAAGTTTTGAATTGTATTATAACTGTTAAATTGCAGAGTTTAAGTGACGTCAGGTTTCTGGGGTATTTACACTTTTTTATTTTAATTAACTTTGTCCATAAACCGAAACTTCTAAGATATAAATGAAAAAAAAAACAGGTCACAGAGTGTTCTAGCTTTGTTACATGGACAAACAAGTTTTGTCCAAGGACTGAACTTCCATTTCCACAATCGAAATGGGAACAACTTTAAGCACATATAGCTTATAGAAAGAGTCCGTGCCGAATGATTTTTACACAAAATGCAGGATATATTATAATAATAAATAAATAAATAAATGTAGACTAACTGGTTTTTTCATTTGCCACTTTAAACACAATCTTAGGCCTTTATCTTGTTATTAATTGAATAAATATTAAGACATTTTCAGAAAGATGGAAAAATAACTATTATTTTCCAACTACGTGATAAACTGTATTGGGAAAGCACCACCGATTTATACCAAAGTAGTAAAACGTGCCAGTTTACAGTTCAATGACTGGTCTGGTGAAGTGTGCGTGTGGGTCCCGTTCGTACAAACTTCACCACTAAAATAAATTCAAAGTAAAAGTAATATGTAAGGAAACTGTAGCCTTTTGACTCTAACTGTGTTATTCATAATTTTATATTGTATACATATTTTCATAAAAATAATTGGTATTTAAAATCAATAAGAATTATTTCGATAAATAATAAGAACAATAATTGTATTTAGGGCCGGTTTACAATCTCCTAATAAGAAAGTTATTTGTAGCAATTAAGCTATTTAGAGGATTTCAAGGGTTTTGATTGGTGGTTGCCATGGAGAAAACAAGCTATTCAACGAATAAGTAGTAATTGGGACATTGTAAGACATGGTCCTAGCCTATATAGGCCAGCGTGGAGCCGAGTTGGCGCGGACGTGCTAAAAACGATATTACCAACTATATTACCTTATACAAATTCGAGGCAGGGACCATCAATAAAGAGGACTTTCGGGTTTATTGTGGCGGGCTCTTAGTAAAGGGGTGCAATTGAGGAACTATAAAATTAAAAGTGTAAGTATAGGTATTCAATGATGGTGTTGACATGCTTTACTCACAGCTGGTGAATTGATGTCGGGTTGAATTTGAGAGTGGAGTCTTATAGACAAGTGGCTCCTTTGTTTTTCTGCTTGTATCAACTCTCGTGTCGCTTACTTTTGTGACACACAGAAAGCCTTATTTACTTTTACCGCCACAATAACTGGAATTTGGAATTCATCCACCTGCCCTTCTCGAATACCACGCAGGCTTAGATAACTTTTCGACGACATTTTTTTATTAAACAATATTAAATGAAAAACACACAGTATAATGTTCATTCACGTCAAACGCTAATGATACTGAAGGAATCAGGTACAATATTTGTTTATACACACCACACACACCACTCCCTCAGGCACGAATCGCTGTAAATGTTGATTACGTCGTGCATCGTCCTAACTCGATTATAATATGCAGTGTGCTGTAAAATGAAATGATGAATTGATTAGAGAGTACGTTCTTACCTAAAATATCTTATTGGGATGAGTTTAGTGCCAAATTACCGTAAATGCTAAGAGATAAGTAACTCAGAGTTTGAAACCTAAGGAACTGCATCTTCCATTCATTCACAAATCGAGTTCCTGTATAGCGAGCCGCCGTAAGAGCCCTTGTAAGTTTCCCATCCCAGACGTTTCGTTGGGGTCCGCCTATTTCATTGCAGTTACAAACAAACATATTTCGCCATACCAAAAACCTTCAAAGCAATATTTTTTGACCATTTCAACATATTATTAATATATGGAGCTAATAGTCCGTTTATTCCCTTGGGCTGGGGGAGGGGGCGAATGAGAACTCCCGTGGGAGGGGGGGGGGGGGGTAAGGGTATGTTTTACTAGGTCTAGAGCGTATAGTTCAAAGTTCGAACATTGTATCACTCTACACCGCCAAACGCAAGAACAACGTAATTTTGAAAGAAATGCTCACTTTCAGGGGGTATTGCAACCTCTATTTGGTAGCCAGCTCTAACTTTTTTATTTCTAATTTTATATTTTATGACCAATACTGTGTTGTATTGTACTAATATTGATAAATTATTATAAGTACAATTGTAGTTATGGATAAGCATCCACTGATAAATGATAATAGTATATAATTATAATTTTTAGTAAGAATACCTGTTTTAGTGTGCACGCCTGTTTTACCTGATGTGTCACTTTTCTTGTGGCTTACAAGGTATATGTTGATTTTCTTTTTTAATAACGTGTTTGTATAGTTGGGAAAGAATGTCTGAGGTATGATAGTAGGACTCAATCCCAGTATTTGCCTTCGTGACTGAGGAAAGCTAGGAAAAAACATTCAGTCAGGATTATCGCAGGACAGAAACGAACCGGCGACCTCCCGAATAAGAGCATCATGTGTTACCGCTGAGATGCTTCTATCGTTTATTAGTGTAAATTTTCGGCATAGTAAAAATCGTAGTCGGGATCCGGAAACCGTGAAAAAGATAACATACTTGTTCTTATGACGCTGCTCACAACAAAATCGTGATGTCATAATGGATTGTAACGGTAAATCATATTTCTACAATTGCGATCCTGATTACAAATTACGATGCCGTCAATTGTGGTTGGGCCTTAAATCATACTTCTACGATTGCGAACTAAATGTAGATAAAACCCAACTTATAAAATTTACTGCCAAGAAGAATCCATATAGATTTTTGTACACAGTTGCAGATGCAGGATTAGAGTATTTAGAATCTTGTATACAATTAGGTGTTACCCTAAATGAGAAACTTAATTGGAAGGATCATGTAAAAAATATAGTCAACAAGGGAAATAAAAATCTTAATTTTGTCATGCGGAACCTTAGGGAATGTAGTGCCAAGGTAAAGAGCAAAACTTATACTAAAATTGTCAGGCCCACACTTGAATATGCAAGCTGTATATTATGGGACCCACACACCAAGCTCCATAAGGAGTCTATTCAAAAACTATTTATTATTAGACATGACCATGATTTGAGCTCTTTCGCTCTGTTACATAGCATTTATATCATAGCATTTACCAGGTATAATAATGCACGATATTACAGCTTTTTAATAGTACATCACAATATTTAGGTAGGAACTTATACCATATGTTGCTCACATGAAATAAATTGATAAAGATAATAAAGGGTAAATAATAGCATTAATAGAACAATAAGGTAAAGAATATTATAGTAGGGCCTATATAGTAATTTGGTACTGAAAAACAGTATCAGGGTAATTGGGCCTAGAGTTATTGGTAAGGTTATTTTTTTAGCGTACTTCTAAATTTTGATATGTGGTCGGGTAGGAGGTTTATTACTTTTATATCCAAACCATTCCACAATCTTGTGGCAGAGCCAACTAACGAGTTTTTACCAACATCAGTCCTAACGTGGCACGTAGAGTTTGTTTTATGTGGTCGTTTTTGCCAATGAAAGTGGCTGCTTTTAGTCTGTTCAGTCTGTTTAGACAGAGAAGGGCGGCCTGCAAAGAACTAGATAAATATGGAAGAAGGCATAGTCCTACAGAAATTATCGAAGATCTTAAGTGGGAATCATTAGAATCTAGGAGGGTATTCGCCAAACTATGTGTACTATACAAGGCAAAATCAGGTCTTCCCTCCGGCTGGGCCGAGATAAAAAGCAGCAAATAAATAAATAAGCAGTGGTTAGCATCCCTGCTTCCAATGCAGAAGGTCCCAGGTTCAAATCCCGCTTCAGGCAGAAGTTTCTTAACTTCTAATGTGGATTCAATTCCATTACTTCTTGCTCAAAAATAGGTAAACGGTGACTTTGGAGCCGTCCTAGCAACGAAGCACTCAATAAATTCAAAGTTGTTCTGAATATCGGCCTTATTGATTCTGGCATTGGTCCGCAGGTGTTCGCACTGTCCAATCACTGATTCATATTTTTCGTAAATATATCGATCTTTGATTGGTTATCGCTCACTCGTCGATGGTGTTCGAAGCCTACAGGGTTGGTTTAGTCACTTTAAATTAAAGTCCCCCACTGCAAATCAGTTTAGTTACTGAGTGGGTAGACTCTAAATGTGAATTTATTTTATTTTATTTATTTTCATTGCAAAAATGACTACAAAAACAAACTTTCCGTGCCACGTTATAGGACTAATGTTGGAAAAAACTCGTTGGTTGGCTCTGCCACAAGATTGTGGAATGGTTTGGATAAAAAGTAGTAAACCCCCTACCCGACCACATATCAAAATTTAAAAGTGTGCGCAAAAAATATCCTTACCAATAACTCTAGGCCCAATTCCCCTGATACTGTTTATCAGTACCAAATTACTATATACTATATTCTATATCTTATTGTACTATTTTACCCTATTATTTACCCTTTATTATCTTTATTAATTTATTTCATGTGAGCAACATATGGTATAAGTTCCTACCTAAATATTGTGATGTATTATTAATAATCTGTAATCGTGCAATATTATACCTGATTAATGCTATTGCTAGGCTATGCTATAATATAAATGTTATGTAACAGAGCGGAAGAGCTCAAATCATGGTCATGTCTAATAAATGAAATGAAAATCCCGATTACAATTACGATGATAAGCCTGGATCGAGCCCACTCTGGATTTTTTTTTATACATTTGCATATCCAGTGGGTCCGTGGCTTAGTTGAGAACAAGAAAATCAGTCGATGTCTCGTCGATCTTGGCATTTCACAAATGATGTACACCCCCACTACCTGAGTAGCTCAAACATGAGACGAAATCCCCAAATTCATTACCAGAAGCCATAAAAGAAGTTCAACCATGCACCCATTTCTTGGAAACAACATTTAGTCAAACAAAAGGCGTAAACACAACAAGCAAACGATTACATTTGATTACTTTTTGACTGTTGGGACACAAAAATTTCAAGGAAACTGGGGTCGCACTCGGGCTGTACAAACAACATATTATAAATGCAGTGGAAAAAATGCCTTTCGGCGTTCTCAGCTTTGCCACGGACCTAGTTTAGTGAGGTAACCAAAAGTTTGAGAATACATAACCCCGATTTCCAAAAATAATTACTCGCAAGGCACGTAACACATAACACTCTCTCGGAAAACTAGCCAACCACATTATCCTTCCTAATCACTAATCACCGCCGATGAGCGATGTTACTCAGCGGCACTTCCACTGACTCTGGTTGTGATTCTCGAGAGAAAAATGGTACTGACTTTCTCCTGGATTGCTCAAAATGGAAAAGGCAGAAATGCACTACTAGTGCAGCGGATTAGGCTAACAATTAGGGGTTTTGTGATAGAAGCGTGAATTTTGGAACAAACACTCATAATAATATTCAAATCAAATTGCCAAGAGAAGGCCTGAAAAAAAAACACTGGTTTGGGGGGTAGGGGGGGTCAAATATTTGCGGGGGGGGGGGGGAGCTAAAAAAAATCATACGCCACGGAATTAAATAATACCAAACTCAAATTTTGGAATATGGTTGTTTAAACTTGTCATAAGTGAACAAAAAATCGTACATGACCTCACTTGTAAATTTTATCTGATAATGTGACCTTTGACCTTTCGCTACTATTGTGTGTTATATTGAAAGAAATGTATCGTGTGACCACTCATTTTGCCACAAAGTATCCTTAGAAGAAGAACTAAGAGTCCAAATGTGTTTTCGATAAAGAGGGCCAGATCATTCCGTGACCTTTGACCTGTGAACTAGGCATTAAGACTCGGATTACATTAATTATTCGAGGTTTTGTGATAGAAGCGTTAATTTTGGCTCAAAAACTAAAGCAAATATTTTGATCAAATTATCAAGAGGAGGCTTTAAAAAGTCCGCTTGTTTTTGTAGGAAGGGGTGGTGGGGGACAAGGGTAGGGTTGAACATGGGGGGTGAAGGGAACAAAAAGAAAATGATATACCACTGAATATAATAATAAAAAACTTATGTTGTGGAATAGTGGTTTCTTAAAATTTGCATAAATAAAAAACAAATCATACTTGACCCAAATCCTTTAGTTGAACTCACTTGTCAATATTATCTGATTATATGACCCTTGACCTTTTGCTACTATTGTGTGTTATATTGAAAAAAATGTATCGTGTGACCACTCATTTTGTCACAAGGTATCCCTAGAATAAGAATCAAGAGTTAATATGTGGTTTACAATGCCTTAGACTTGATTATTTCCTGACCTTTGACCTACGAACAAGGAATTGTGAGTCGGGTGACCTTAATTAATCGAGGTTTTGTGATAGAAAAGTTAATTATGGCTCAAATGATGATATTTGGGGTTTCACGTCCAATATTTTGCAACGAGGCGAATCGAGACGATGAGTAGGTGATTACGAATATGAAAAAAGCCACATGACATCCATGCCCAAGCCAGGATTCGAACCTGGAACGCAGAGACCGCGGTTTACTAGACCAACGCCTAATCAACCTGGGCCAACTGCGCCAGCTAATTTTGATCAAATACTAAAGAAAATGTTCTGGTCAAATTGCCTAGAGGAGGCTTTAAAAAGTTACTGGTTTAGGAGGGCGCGGGGGGGGGGGGAGTGGGATGGGAGGGGTCAAACATTGGGGTGAAGGGAACAAAAAAAAATGATACGCCACTGAATATAATTATTAGTCTAAAATTTTGGAATAGTGGTTTCTTAAAGTTTGTATCTGAACAAAAATCATACTTGACCTCACGTGTAAGTTATCAGGTTATATGACTTTGACCTTTAGTTACTAATATGATTACATTGAAGGGAATATAGCGTCTGACCACTTGTTTTGTAACACATAATCCCTAGAATAAGAATTAAGAATGCAACTGTTTCTTCGATGCATTGGCATAGATTATTTCATGACCCCATAACCTATAAACCATGAATTATGATTGTTTCATTGACTTATAGATAGTCTATTCAAATAAGGTAACAGAATTGTTTTTAATGTTTTAATTAATTAATTGATTGAATGATAAATGGGGCTTAACGTCTCATATTTTGTGCAACAATGCCAAATTGAGAAGATGAGCGAGTAATAATGAAGATTATGAAGATGGTGAAAAAAACCACGTCCGAATCAGATCCATTGTACGTCGTGTGGGTCGTCATACAAGAGTCCACAGCAAGGGAGGCAGGGCCAAGTGGGACCAAAGCTTCAGGGGAGCTGTGGGAGGGCAAAGGACAGGCGGGACTGGTGTGCGTTTGGATCGCAGTGGTCCGACACGTATGGAGCCCTCTTTGCGGGCACCGGTCACTCGAAGAGGGATCTGCTTCGACCGGTTAAATTTTTAACTTTTTTCATGTTGTGAGTTGGAGAAATTGTTACGATAAAATTATTCAAAACCAATGTGCATGCATATACATTATACCGAATAAGGCATAATGTCGCTAAAGTTACCATTGAAATTATTATTAATTTTGCATGATACACATGTTTACATAAGCCTTATTTTGTGACTGGCAGACATTGGATATACAATGTGGATAAGAAGTTGTCAAGATTAAATACGAAACACAATATTTAAGAACTACACAATAGTCCTATCCTGCATGCAAAAGTTTACATTATTCTGTTCATATTAATACTACATAGAAGCGATAAGTAACCATTGAGATCAGTAGCAATCTTGATGTCGTCAAGCGTAAGCCTTCATTCTGCTTCGGCAATATTATTATGGCATCACATTTGTTATTTTACTCTTGGCACACTTACAATGAAGCACAGCATGGCTGTCCACTAATATATTACATGTGCATTGGTCTTCAATGCAATCATTTTTACATTTACATCCAATAACTTCATTGCAAGATTGCATTGCGTCGCCGTCAGGAAGTGTAGTCCAGTCTGGTTTCCAACCACCAGATGTGCCCTTAATCCATCCCCAGGCAGAAGGATTGGGAATTGGGAAAGAGATGGCTGATGATTCCCAAATGAATCCAGCCTGATAGACAGAACGTAGAACATGTAGACCAAGAGCAGCTGAAATATAGCTGTAATTATTTTAAATTTATATGAATTAGGCCTTAAATTATAACTTTACCTTTGACCCAAGCCATTAAAAAACCCATTGTGACTCTTTATTCTTATTCTACGGATGATTTATACGAGAACGAGTGGTCCCTGGTAAATTTTGTTAATATTGGTCTCACAAGTGGTAAAGGTCAGGTCACATTATCCGGTAATATTTATAGGTGATGTCAAGTATGATTTGTTTCAGTTACGCAAACTTTAAGCAATCATATTCCAAAATAAGAGCATTTTGTTATTATGTTTGGTAGAATATCACTTATTTCCCTCTCCCCCCCCCCCCCCCCCCCCCCCCCCCCCACGCCCACACTTGATTTTGTATGCCTCCTCTTGGCAAATTGATCAGAATATTATCTGGAGGGTTTTAGCCGGAATTCACGCTTCTATCACAAAACCCGAATAATTAAGGTAATCTAGGCCATAATGTCTAGTTCATAAGTCAAAGGTCACAGAATCAGATAATGTTTACATGTGAGGTCAAGTATGATTTGTTTTTTAGCTATGCAAATTTTAAGAAATCACTATCCCAAAATTTTGAGTTTGATATTATATTTAGTGGCGTATCACTTTATTTTTGTTCCCTTCATCCCCCCCCCCCCCCATTTGACCTCCCCCTCCCAACCCTCCCACCTTCTAAACCAGCGGACTTTTAGAAGCCTCCTCTTGATAATTTGATCAACATATTTTCTTTAGTGTTTGAGCCAAAATAAACGCTTGCATCACAAAACCTCGAATAATTATGGTAATCCGAGTCATAATGCCTAGTTCACAGGTCAAAGGTCACGGAATGATCTGGCTCTCTTTATCGAAAACACATTTGGACTCTTAATTCTTCTTCTAGGGATACTTTGTGGCAAAATGAGTGGTCACACGATACATTTCTTTCAATATAACACACAATAGTAGCGAAAGGTCAAAGGTCACATTATCAAATTATATTTACAAGTGAGGTCATGTACGATTTTTTTTTCACTTATGACAAGTTTAAGCAACCATATTCCAAAATTTGAGTTTGGTATTATTTAATTGTGTGGCGTATGATTTTTTTAGTCCCCCCCTCCCCCCAAATGTTTGACCCCCCCTACCCCCCAAACCAGTGGACTTTTTTCAGGCCTCCTCTTGGCAATTTGATTTGAATGATATTATGAGTGTTTCTTCCAAAATTCACGCTTCTATCACAAAACCCCTAATTGTTATGAAATTCGGCTCTTATCCGCTGAGCTATACTTCTTCCAGGTCAACCTTACCGTTGCGTTCGTCATAGACGAGTGACTCGACACCTATCAGCGTGTTTTGAAATGGGTATCGCTGGTTAGCCGCGAAAACACGTCAGTTATGAGGTAAGGTTACCTTAGAGCAACCTTAGAGCAAGTAGTCTAGGAGCAAGTATATTTACTTCTTATTGTATTTCCTTTACCTTTGACAATATTTTAACTCGAACTACTTAGTTTAAAATAATTAAATTTGTATTCGTAGTCTACAAGCACGCACAGCAATTTCGTGTGGCATTCAGGAAGTAGCAGGTAAATATTGCATAATTAATTGAAATATTGAGATTTAAGAAAACATTTAATTACAACTAGGAAAACGCTCCGCGTTGCTAGATGAGCGATTAAACAATAATATGAATTCACGCTATTAGAAAACTAAATATTTAAAAAAAAAATGGCGGTTGAAGTAAAAATTCCAAAACTTGTATCCGGTGTCGACCTTGTTAGTGTGGACATACTTATAAAACATTAAAAATATGTCCATAAGTTTTAATTAAAAAAAAAATAATACGGGAATTTTTCAATAATTAATTTTTTGTAGGTTGGCATCTTGACGAATTTAGCTAGTTATGTTAACAGCACCGAAATAAGTGGTCACGAGTGTTGATCGAAAGTTTAAGCCAAATCCGTCAAGCCGTTTGGCCTGTGCGCGACAAACAATTGTTTTTGGTAATTAATTTTTTGTAGGTTGGCATCTTGACGGATTTGGCTGATTATGTTAACAGCATCGAGTTAAGTGGTCACGGGTGTTCACCATACTTTCAGCTCAAGGGGGCTGCGTCAAGTTGACCCCCCTCGGCAAAACCGTTATATCTCGGGAACTAAACGTGCACAAACAAGACATTTTAGTGCACAAACCTGCACTAACGATGCACAAACGATCCACACCAGAAAAAGTTAACATTTGACATATGGGGGGGGCTGCGTCAAGTTGGCCCCCCCACAAAAAAAAACCGTTATAATCCCGAGAACTAAACGTGCACAAACGACCCACATCATAAAATGTTAACATTTGACATGTGAAGGGGCTGCGTCAAGTTGGCCCCCCCCACAAAAAAAACCGTTATATCTCGAGAACTAAACGTGCACAAACGAAAATTTTTAGTGCACAAACCTGCACTAACGATGCACAAACGACCCACATCATAAAATGTTAACATTTGACATGTGGGGGGGCTGCGTCAAGTTGGCCCCCCCACAAAAAAAACCGTTATATCTCGAGAACAAAACTTGCACAAACGAAAATTTTTAGTGCACAAACCTGCACTAACGATGCACAAACGACCCACATCATAAAATGTTAACATTTGACATGTGGGGGGGCTGCGTCAAGTTGGCCCCCCCACAAAAAAACAGTTATATCTCGAGAACTAAACGTGCACAAACGAAAATTTTTAGTGCACAAACCTGCACTAACGATGCACAAACGACCCACATCATAAAATGTTAACATTTGACATGTGGGGGGGCTGGTCGTCAAGTTGGCCCCCCCACAAAAAAAACGTTATATCTCGAGAACTAAACGTGCACAAACAAAAATTTTTAGTGCACAAACCTGCACTAACGATGCACAAACGACCCACATCATAAAATGTTAACATTTGACATGTGGGGGGGCTGCGTCAAGTTGGCCCCCCCACAAAAAAAACAGTTATATCTCGAGAACTAAACGTGCACAAACGAAAATTTTTAGTGCACAAACCTGCACTAACGATGCACAAACGACCCACATCATAAAATGTTAACATTTGACATGTGGGGGGGCTGCGTCAAGTTGGCCCCCCCCACAAAAAAAAAACCGTTATATCTCGAGAACTAAACGTGCACAAACGAAAAATTTTAGCGCACAAACCTGCACTAACGATGCACAAACGACCCACATCATAAAATGTTTACATTTGACATGTGGGGGGGCTGCGTCAAGTTGGCCCCCCCACAAAAAAACCGTTATATCTCGAGAACTAAACGTGCACAAACGAAAATTTTTAGTGCACAAACTGGCACTAACGATGCACAAACGACCCACATCATAAAATGTTAACATTTGACATATGGGGGGGCTGGTCGTCAAGTTGGCCCCCCCACAAAAAAAACGTTATATCTCGAGAACTAAACGTGCACAAACGAAAATGTTTAGTGCACAAACGTGCACTAACGATGCACAAACGATTGAGATAACAATTGACCCTAAACTTCAAAGTGGGGGGGCCAACTTGACGGAGCCGATGTACAATAAAGTTTCGATAATCGATAACCAAGAATATTATCGAATGGTAAGGTAACCATATATTGAATATTGCAAACCGGGACCAACAAAGTTAGAGGATTACGAACTCCGTGGACAAGCACGGGGTCTGGGACGAAAGAGGCGAAACATTTTAAATTCAAATTTGTGTGCAAAATGCCCAGAAAACAGCTTTCTAACATGCATCAATAAAACAAAATAAATATCAATACGTTATTATTCATACTAATTTTAATTAATACATATTAAAAGTATTTAAATGAATGTGGGGACATTTTTGTAGTCTTGTTATGCCCGGTCGTATTTCGCCAGCCGCCTGTTGACGGAATAAACTCTGCTGACTGTGAGTAGAGTGAGTCAGCGGCTGCGAATTCGACCCGCATAGGGCTAGAGAGCCGACCAGCAACTATAAGCTCCCCCCCTCCCCCCCACTGTTACAATCGACCGTGTTGTCTTTATTGACAGAATACCGGGACACCTTTTCCACAAATATTAGAAACCGGTAAAAAAATACGTCTTTTCAATGAGTCTCTCGGGACACCGGTACAAGTGTTCCGATAACGGTACTGTACCGGTCAAACCGGTACGTCTGGGCACCTTATCGAATGGTTTGTTTTCTACAAAAAAAAAAAGTGTTTGTAATGCCTTGTTTCGTTCTTCTCGGCCCTTTGTAGTGTTGAAAATTGAAATACTCAAAGATACCCCCAAAATACTGGGCCTCATGTGTGATTACTCTCTACAATGTCACGTCAGATGTGTCCAAAGAATGTTGCTATTTCGTTGTACGCTCGTAATATCAAGGGAATCTGTTACAGATTGCTACATGGTTGTTATTAATTTAAGTATTGTTTTGTATTGTACAACAGTAGTGCACTGTACTGCTCGCCCGCCAGAACTAAGGCTTAGTTAGTTAGGATGGGTGTGTTTAATGAGAGTAGGCATTGTATAACAACGAGTTAAAGGGATAGTCGGGTGAAAAACTAAAGAACTACCATTTGTAGATGTCCACCTTTAAATATAAAAAACATGACTAAAAGATACCATACTTTAAAAGCAGGCGGTTAAAAAATTAAAGAAAACGCGATTATTTGGTTTGGTGCTACCAAGTAGCACCGAGCAACTTTTCTCATGGTAGTTCCCATATGAAAAAAATGTTGCCTTGAGAAAGTAAAACCACCGCTAAAATAGGGCACTGATCAAAAATCGATCAGGAGGTTTAATGTGCATCGTTTCTCTACCGATAACATGCTTCTTAGTACGAACGTTTACTTCTACAAAATACCCTGCAATTAATTTTTTTGTGACATGATGTGTAGAAAAGTTGCAATCTGTTTTGAGCGGTACTGTCCGCAGTCGCCGAGCGTTTCGCGGAGCGCGGGCTGGTCTCGTATAACACAATGAGTCCTCTGTCAATCGGGAAGGCGCCAGCGACCTCAGAACCGATACAGTTACACTACGCTTTAGAAGAAAAATGGCTCCGTCAAGTTGGCCCCCCCACTTTAAAGTTTAGGGTCAATTGTTATCTCAATCGTTTGTGCATCGTTAGTGCACGTTTGTGCACGAACAAATTTCGTTTGTGCACATTTATTTCTAAAGATATAACGTTTTTTTTGTGGGGGGGCCAACTTGACGACCAGCCCCCCCACATGTCAAATGTTAACATTTTATGATGTGGGTCGTTTGTGCATCGTCAGTGCAGGTTTGTGCACTAAAAATTTTCGTTTGTGCACGTTTAGTTCTCGAGATATAACGGTTTTTTTGTGGGGGGGCCAACTTGACGCAGCCCCCCCACATGTCAAATGTTAACATTTTATGATGTGGGTCGTTTGTGCATCGTTAGTGCAGGTTTGTGCACTAAAAATTTTCGTTTGTGCACGTTTAGTTCTCGAGATATAACGGTTTTTTTTGTGGGGGGGGCCAACTTGACGCAGCCCCCCCACATGTCAAATGTTAACATTTTATGATGTGGGTCGTTTGTGCATCGTTAGTGCAGGTTTGTGCACTAAAAATTTTCGTTTGTGCACGTTTAGTTCTCGAGATATAACGGTTTTTTTTGTGGGGGGGCCAACTTGACGCAGCCCCCCCACATGTCAAATGTTAACATTTTATGATGTGGGACGTTTGTGCATCGTTAGTGCAGGTTTGTGCACTAAAAATTTTCGTTTGTGCACGTTTAGTTCTCGAGATATAACGGTTTTTTTTGTGGGGGGGCCAACTTGACGCAGCCCCCCCACATGTCAAATGTTAACATTTTATGATGTGGGACGTTTGTGCATCGTTAGTGCAGGTTTGTGCACTAAAAATTTTCGTTTGTGCACGTTTAGTTCTCGAGATATAACGGTTTTTTTGTGGGGGGGCCAACTTGACGCAGCCCCCCCCACATGTCAAATGTTAACATTTTATGATGTGGGTCGTTTGTGCATCGTTAGTGCAGGTTTGTGCACTAAAAATTTTCGTTTGTGCACGTTTAGTTCTCGAGATATAACGGTTTTTTTTGTGGGGGGGCCAACTTGACGCAGCCCCCCCCACATGTCAAATGTTAACATTTTATGATGTGGGTCGTTTGTGCATCGTTAGTGCAGGTTTGTGCACTAAAAATTTTCGTTTGTGCACGTTTAGTTCTCGAGATATAACGGTTTTTTGGTGGGGGGGCCAACTTGACGACCAGCCCCCCCACATGTCAAATGTTAACATTTTATGATGTGGGTCGTTTGTGCATCGTTAGTGCAGGTTTGTGCACTAAAAATTTTCGTTTGTGCACGTTTAGTTCTCGAGATATAACGGTTTTTTTGTGGGGGGGCCAACGTGACGCAGCCCACCCCCATATGTCAAATGTTAACATTTTCTGGTGTGGATCGTTTGTTCATCGGTAGTGCAGGTTTTTGCACCAAAAAGGTTCGTTTGTGCACGTTTATATCTCGAGATATAACGGTTTTTCCGTAGAGGGTCTAACGTCACGCTGCCCCCCCCCCCCCCCCCCCCGTGTAAGCACCAAGTCTCAAATTCTAAGATAATTTAATGCCGATTCAGACATTTAGTGCCCCCAAAACGTAAAGGTCATTGGTTTATTAAGAAATGCAAATCGATCTGACCTCAAACCTGTAACCTTCAATAATGAGCACTTCCTAATATCAAATTCATGTGCGTTTGATGCTATAACACAGTTACTCTGTGTCGCTTGTTGCGACAGCAAAACGTACAGGAGATTTGTAGAATTGGAATCGCAAAAACCCGAGGGACAAATCTTCTCTTTAGTAAGTGATGTAACTGCGGGAGTAAAAACACGTTGTTATCGCAAAAGAGCAGAGTTAGTGATTTCTCTGAATGCTTTCGAAGTTGTGGATTGTGTCAATGATGTGAAGAAAATTAACATCGAATGCACAGCAAAGACTATGGCACAACACATTCTTAAAATGTGCCCATCAGCCACGGAGATTTCTGAATGTTCAGAAAACTGCACCTTAGATAGTATAAAATTGCCAGTGTTGTGTAGTAACTTTTACAATGGTGACACTGACATGGGAGAACTTCAAGGTGAAGTATCACAAATCATGGAGAGTTCTATCGTTGCTTGTGACATGACTGGTGTGCGGTGCAAAGGGTTCAAAACACGTGTCATGGATCCATCTGCCGTGCATCCAAACCATCTACTTATTGAAGTCGTCAACATAAATTGTGGAGACGATGTAACTGTCAATTTAACAGAGATTCCCCTACAACTTACGGTAAGAAGTGAGACGTATCATTTACGAGGCGTAATCGAATATCTTGGAGAGAGGACCTCCGTATCATCAGTGGGGCACTATGTTGCGCTTGCCCGAAGACCAAATGATAAGTGGGAGGTGTATAATGATCTTTGCGAGAAGAAATCAGAATGCAAATTAAATAGAGGGGTAAACTGTCACTTGATTGTATACACCGTCTAGGATAACCTGGAAATTGTATATTATTTAATTTTTTGCCGGAAAATACCACGTAGCATATAATAATTTGTTCATTATACAAGATGATATTTTCCCGTGAATAATTAATCTAATATCAATATGGACCACGAAAGTTTACGTCAATGTAATATATATATATATTACAGGATTGGTTAACCGTAAAAATGTTGTTCTTGTGATGTTTCAAAATGTTTTCCTATACATTTTGCAACTAATAATATTTAAAATCTGAAATATATATATTTTATATGCTAATTTGATTGTTCGGTATGTGGTGCTCAGACTCTAAAAGTTATTTTGATTTGATTTTGATGGCCTTAGATTATTGGTGAAATGGTGGTGTGCATCAGTAATGCCATTTTTTGTCGTACATTTGTCACCTTTATAATGTGTTTTATTTTTTAATTTGATTTTCCTTGCTATAGACTATTGGTGAATTGGTAACGTGTGTATCATTCAAACCTTTAATGCCATATTATTTTGTCTTACATTTTGTCATCTAAATAGTGTGTTTTGTGTGTTTAATTAATTTTTACCAATTGAAATGTTATGCCAGAGGTTGATTGACTTCACATTGTTGTGTCAGTCATTGTGTTGCCGTTTAAATCTGTTCTAAACACAAACTTGCATGAGAATAGCTTTCTCATTTTGATGAATGTGCCTAGGCACTTACTATTACAATGCCAGGGAAATCGTCTTTAAACTAGGTACACTAAAGTTGAAATTTTAGAACAACGGACCCCAGAAAATTATCTATGGATTTTCGGATGAACTGTTTATGTTTTGTTTATTATAAATTATAATACAGAATGAAACAATATATTGGATTTATCATAACTTATGCTAAGATAAAATTGTTTATACAAAATACATAATTACAAAAAACGCAATACGCCTACATACGCCTACATTACATCTGATCATAATCTGCAAGTAGGCAGATATTAAGTCGACAGCAAATACACGCCAGTGTGCATGTTCAAAATTTGAAACAGAATTCACAATATAAAAACATCTAGCGATAGAGTCGCAGTATTTTATAACAAAGCAGAGTTAAAGTTCAGTGTTGCATGGAAAAGTATGTAGAAACTATACAAGTTTCAGCACGTACCATAGCCTGGAATATTTAACTATCCATAATCATTTTGCATCGTCTTATAAATTTCGAAAGTTGGGCCACTATAATAGCATATTTCCATTAAGTACGATGTTGGCACTTATAAAACCTTTGCTAGGTCAGTAATGGCTATTATGTGTGTTGGCGATTTAATGCAAGCTTAGTTATCATTATTGGTGAGCCACTTTTATTTATTACTTTGCCTAGAAGGGATGTGTACGTTGTTCTGCCAGGTGTTATTTTTGTATATATCAGATCTATTAGTATTTTAGAACTATTTTATGTAAAACTATTACGGAAAAATTGTAAATGTCTCTACAAGGATCAAGGAAATACGTGAATAGAATGTATTTATTTATTACCAACACAAATACAGTCATAGACCATTTTACATTGTGTGTATCTAAATCCAAACAAGTATCAAAATTCTAAATTCTATCATTGTATGTAAGTAAGTAAGTAAGTAAGTTTTATTTCCAGACACTTAGCATATGTATTACATTATAATAATTTCTTTGTGTTGTTTTAGTTTTAAAAGGTTGTGTTTGCTTTTGAGTTTTATAGCGGTGCGACGAGTGTATTTGTACCTGTCGCATGAAATAAAGATAAGAAAAATACCGTTAAAGACAATAAACTGAAATTACTTCATACACTAGAGATCAAAGAATGTTCCGTAATAAAAAATGTTGATCACATT